>QPKB01000012.1:20210682-20231516 GCA_003546025.1 Camphora micrantha | reverse complement strand
AAACATAATTAAAAGTTCTAAATAATAGAAAAATAACATAAAATAAATGGATCGGTGCCCAAGCGTGTCAGGCACATGGGTTGGGCCCATAAGTGGGTCGACCCATGGGGACCATGGGTGTGTCATGCATCAATTGGTCCTTCCTTACAGCGACAATCCTTTAATTGCTCCTGAACCCATATCTTGAAATACCAAAACAGAATCTCTTCAAAAGAGGTAAACCTCTCATAATTAATTATAAAAATGGTATATCTAATATTTCCCTGCACATTGTCCCTTCAACTATACCGAATGATTTTTTACCATCACTTTTTTGTTCCTCAATCAGTAGAAACAGCTTCATTCAAGTGACACATGGTGAAAAAAATTATTCTTTAAGCATACATAATCTCTTATCACATCAATTCATAGAAGGTTAGATCTCAAACACTGTACAGTCTGGGGCAAATAATGACTTCCAAAGGCATTAAAGTAATTTAAGGTAGCGGATCTCTTTATAGCTAAGATCATTCAATCAATTCCTCGCGAAAGATCAGTCAATAAATAAGTCAACAAATAAACAAGAGACCACAATTCCAGCAGCATGTCGTAGGTACTACTCCTATTAAAGAGACTTAAGTTTTGAGCTTTTTCACTTTAAATACAACAGCAAGTGTGACAGTCTAGCAGGGGGGAAAGGCAAGAGGTACAAATAATCAAAAGGTAACAACACTTCCAACAATAATAAGTAACTATATTTAAGGAAAACAAAATCTAAAATAACCATTTGACCTACTTTGTTAACATACCTGAGCCAGAAACTCCTGTTCAACAGCTCTGCCTGCTGCAGCTTCCTGTTCTGCTGCTAATTTCCACCTTGCAATTTCTTCTTCTGCGGCAGCAATATCCATCATAAGGCCTTCAACCTTAAATGAAAATAAGCACCGTCAATATTGAATGTATATGAGTGATATATATCCAACTACAAACTTAAGGTTAGTTAACAGACATAAAAGAGAGCTACTGATTTTTATATAGATAATCTGTTCATAAAGAAACAACTTCAAACATAGGCCCAAGTTGGAAAAGTATGTACACTTTCGTTTGCAACTCGCTCCTTCTCTTCCAGATCCTTTATCTGATGCTTTCTTTGGCTGAGCTCTTTTGCTTGAGCCTCTAAATGAGTTTTAAGTAGACTCAACTCTGCCCTTAATCCAGTAAAGCAGTATGCAAAAAATGAAGAACAATACTCAGCACAGGTTAAATAGTTGATATACTCTTCCTTACTCCAAAAAAAATATATTTATGTGAAACAGAACATTATCTAGCAGAGATATTCTTCTTCACATGATTATCCCTTTCATTGGATCAAGAAAAACTACCAAAAAGATTAAACTAAATCATAAAAAAGCCTAACTTAATGCTTTTGTATCATCATCATGAAAGACTTAAATCTTTTTTATGTCCCTTCAAAATCCAACCATTCATTAGCACAAAAATGTCTTCCTCGGTGTAAATATTTTTAAAATAATTGTAGGAAATGACATGAAACTTACATCCATTGGACCATTTCTGCCATTATTTCTGCATCTTCTTTCCAACTCTATAAACTACTCTCCGACAAAATGTGTAATCTGAGAAAAATTACAAAGCAAACTCATCTGCTACTGAGTTTGACCTTGGTTGACATGAAACTTAAAAATTGGTGGCACACCATTGTCCAGCATGCACTGGTGATTGCTACTCCTAGGTCTCTAATGTCCAAAATTCCACAACAATTTATAATGTAATAGATGCATTGATACTAAATAAGAATACCAATATTTAAATGCTTCATAATTTTAAATTTTAAATCAATTCAAAAATTGATTTCTTCACTACCAAAAAAAAAAATCTATAATTTCACCACTTGTCCAAAAGAATCTATAATTTCACCAGCATACGAAAATACATTTGGAATTTAACATATTTCACAATTAATACACCATAAGGGTCATAAATGTAGTGGCTCTAAGGTAGCGTAAAGCTTTCTGTGTGATTTTGGAAGTGTCTACTCTCACTTGTTTCTAACAATGGATGAGATACCTGAGAGCTTCCACAGAATGCTGCAGGTCAATGATCTCAAGCTGAGAATCCCTGACAATCTTCTCTAAAGCACCAGCCTACACAATATGCAAAAATATAATACTTTAAAATCCTGGAGAAAATAGAACTCCACTTTTGTAAGAAACTATTTGATCACACTTAAGCAGAATAAACACATACCAAAGTATATACTTCATCCTGCTCGTTCTCCACTGCAGCCTGATTACCATGTGTGGCCACAGTTTCCACAGTTTCAACATTTCCAAGAACATTGCTAATCTAACATCCAAACCTGCATCTCTTAGGCCATTCTCTGCAACTTGTAAACACATCATTCGTTTTAGAAGATGGGTCAGAAGCCATCTTTTTTGACAAAGCACTTCTAAGTAAAGAGCCAATATGCTGTTTCTCTGTCACCAAACGAGCAACTGTCTCATTCAAATCTTTTACTTCATGGCTCCTCTCTTCCATCTCAACCCTTACTTTTGCCACAGCAATCTTCAGCAGCTCATGGATGGACTTCATTCCCTCCAAAGAAGCATGCAAATTCTCATCCATTTCATTCGACAGAAACACAGAATCTGACAAGTCCATCTGGTCATCAGATATATTAACATCCACCATCTTCATAATTTCATAAAGTTGCTCCTGCGCTTTAGACATATGATTTAACTGATCAATAACTAAGGGCCTATACGAATCCATCTTCAATTCCAAATCCCTCAACTTTTCATCAAACTCCTCCCCAACTCGTCGCAGCTCTGATATATCTGTGTCCATCTCAGATATCTTTGTGTCCTTATCCCCGACCACTTTCTCCAAATTCTCAGCTTCCAAACTCTTCTTCTCAAGCTGTTCCTTCAACCCACTAATCGTTGCTTCAAGCTGCGAAACCTCGATCGCAATCTCATAATTCCTGTGCTCCATCTGCTCACGGGCATCGTTTCTCGACTTAGAGGCCATGTCAACCTGTTTCAGAAGCTCTTCAACGATCTCATTCGTTCTTTTGATAACCCCATAAGCAATGGCAGGCAATCCCGAGTACTTCTGCGATCTGGGGAGCCCTCCCCCGGAGAAATTCTTGAAACTGCTGACCTTCCCAGAGATCTTCTCAATCCCAGTCACCAGCATCTGTGCGGCAGATTCAATCTCCGACCTTGATGAGTCCTTCACCTTAATCGCCTCTTCCAACTGCCTCGCAATCTCATCCCTCTGCTTCAAGATTTCATCTTTCGCCCTCCGGGCCTCCACCAATTCCCCAGAGAGCCGTTCACTAAACCGCATCGTCTCATCTCTCTCGCGGACGCATCATCCCGTAGCCGCCCATTCTCATCGCGCATCTTGATCGCCTCGTGGACGTAGACCTTGAGGCGGTTGAAGTGGGATTGAAGCTCCGCCTTCTCGCTCTCGCTGCCTGCCGCGCCTGGCGCTCGCGGTCGAGGTCGGAGAGGAGCCGGCGGAGCGGGTCAGAGGAGAGTTCGTCCGAGGAGGGGGTTTGTAGGGTTATGGGAACAGGATCTTCGGCTTCCTCCACGTCGCTGAGAACGGCATCGGCATCGTCTTCGGCGGAGGAAGCCATTGGAATCGAGTGATGAATGGATCTTTTGCGGTCAGTTTTTGATCGGGATCTTTCAATTCATGCTCGATTGAGGGGATTGGGGAAGAATCAAGGTTTCTTGTACGTGATTGTGTTGTGTACGTGAGGTGTTTGATGAAAAGACCCCATCAAGTGAAAAGAGGAGATGGAAAAATAGGGATTTTAGAATGAGAATGGAGAAAGCTTACCAGAGAGAGAGAGGGTTTCTACCTACCAGTCGTCGTCTTGGCCGGTCTTTTTATTTCGCTCTGCGTCTTGTTTGAGTTGGGAGAGACTTTCTATTTCCTTCTCTGTCCTGTTTGAGATTGAAGAATTGAGATGGAAAAGGAAGTTCCTACTCTAACCTGGTTTGGGACCTCAGGTAAGGGCTTGGATGGATTTGGGCTTAAATCAGGGTATACTTAGTTATATCATATGCTAACAATTAACTTGTGTATGCTTATTGCGAAAGGATCGTATGAGGCCGGGCCTTACATCCTTACTGTACATACGAGCGATTGGGCCCACATGGAACCCTACCGATCGTGAAACAGACGGATAGAAAGTTCTAAATGGGACCACTCTAGATGTTGGACCATTCTAGATATGAAATTTTAAGTCAATCTAATGCTTTAAAGCCTTCGTCTAGAAATCAAATTTTAAGTCAATGTAATGCCTTTAACCTAGGGTTGTAAATGGCTGTTAAGGAAAAAGTGAAACCAGATCCAGACCCGGAATCATTTTGGAACCGATTTCTTGGCTTCGAAACGAGAACCATATATGGGACGGGATCGAATCCGGGTCCGGATCTAGGTAGATAATGATATTAAAAAAAAATGATTTTTAGGAGAGATTTTCGAAAATTTAGATAATAATATGTCAGGGTCTCGGGTCCACGGGTCTGAACCAAAGTGGAACCGGACCCTGACCCATTTACTTATCAAGGCCTAAATAAGGATCTAGGCCTAGTTTTAAACGGGTCGGAACCTCCGGGTAATTGGAGAATCGGGGTCCGCAATTTGCAAGTTTAACTGCTTTATATAAAACAGTAAAAATTGAGTCTCGATCCAATCATACATTCCATTTGGATCCGGTATAGATCCATGGGATTGGTGAATCTTAGGGGGTTTGTGTGTGGTCCATTTAAATGAGATCATATGATGTGCCCAGCAGCTGGTATGTACCATGATCATTTCCCATACTTGATATGGACAATGGATATAATATATATGGTAATATTTAGGTGAGAACTAGTTCTCACATATTATATGAGAACTTTTTGTGGAGCCCAATTGTGGAGCCCATTTGGGGATGGGACTAGGGGGATGGAAAGATCTATATGAGACCACCCAAAGTATTAAGTTTGACCACAAATTCATGCCCCTAACCCCTTCATCCGTGACCCACAAGTTTAATGGCTTCATATTCAAAAAAATATTCAACCCTCAATCCAACGGTTCAGCTCATTCGGATGTATGCCAATCACATACGACCTAGATCTAGCTTTTCAATTCGGAGCCGAGACGGTATTGTAAAAAAGTTGGATATGGTAAGGATAAACTCATCTTAGATTTAGATTATTTAAATTGGTATTATACTATGATTAATTTTTTTATTATTATGTCATTCTATTGTTACGAAGTTCATCAATGGATTGGAAATATTAAAAATCATGAGATATATGAAAAGGTAAAGAAAGAAGCTAAGAAAATTGTAAATTTGCAAAATTCAAAGAAAACGATAACTTATATAATAGGCAGGGAACAAATGAAGGAGATAAGGATATTTTTAAGCATGCAAAAATAAGAAGAGAAAAAGTAGGAATTTCAATCATATCAAATGTATTAACAACAATGACCAGAATGTTCTACTAAAGAAACGCGTTATCAATGAAAGATGGAGGATATATTTTATCAAGCTTTTAAATGAAAAAAATATATGAGACCTAAGAACAAAAGATGATACTTTATTAGGAGAACATACTTTTTCCCATAGAATTAGAGTGGTAAAAATGATTAAAGCATTAAAATAAATGAAGACAGGAAAGGCTATGAGTCCATATAGCATTTTGATAAAGGCTTGGAAATGCCTAGAAAAAGTTGGGGGGATTTGGTTAACCAGATTTTTAAATAAAATATTAATTTTAAAGAAAATATTGGTTGAATAAAGAAAAAGTGTTGTGGTACCTATATATAAGAACAATGGAGATATACAAAACTATACCAATTATTGTTGGATTAACTTATGAGCCATACTATAAAACTATTAGAGAGAGAGAGGGTGATGGATCAAAGATTTAGACGGAATACCAAGATATCTAAAAAGCAATTTGAATTTATGCAATAGAGGTCAATTATGGAATATATCTTCATACTTAGTTAGTTAACGGAAAAACATCGAGTGAAAAATAAAAATCTGCATATGGTCATCATCAAATAAAAAAAAAAGCTTACAAGTCACTTAAAGACTTAATTTAGTGGGTTTAAAATAAAAGGAATGTTACAAAAGGTTATATTAAAATTATTAAAGATATGTATGAAGAAGTGGTAACGAGTGTGAAAGCTACCTATGAGGGATAAGACAAGTGAATTCCCTGTTAGTATAGGTTTATATCAAGGGGACAGCTCTAAGCTCTTATCTCTTTGCATTAATTATGGATGAATTCATTGTCGTATTCAAGAAGAGGTAATTTGGTGTATGTTCTTTGCAAGTGTAATAGTATTGGTGGATGAATAAAAAGACGATGTGAATGCAAAACTCGAGAGATGCATAGTGGAGGCTTTATAAATAAGTCATATAAATATAGAATATATGGATTGCAACTTCAGTGACTATATATAAAGAGCTGAAACTACCGTGAGAATCGAAGCCCATGATATACCATAAAAAGATTTTTTCCATTACCTTGACTCGATAATTAATAAGGATGAGAAGATTAATAAAGATGTCAAACATAAGATAAAAGCGGGATGGTTCAAGTGGATACCATTAAGTGCTTTGTGATAGACAAATGCCAACAAAATTGAAGAAATTTTTTTAAAAGGATGATGATTAGACCAATTCTAACCAATGAAGAAGAATGTTGGCCAACCAAGAAGCAACATCTACAGAAAATGGATGTAGTAGAGATAAGAATGTTGAGGTGGATGTATAGTGAAATTTGAAAGGATAAATGAAAAATGAACGCTTTCAAGTGCATTTAAGGATGACATCAATAGGAGATAAATTAGAGAAACCCGTTTGAAATGGTTTGAGCATGTCCAACGCAAGCCAACAATGGCACCGATATGAAAAAATTTGGCTATGCAGGTTGATGACCAACTAAAACGGAGGGCGTAGGATGTAGATGAATGCAGTAGAAATAGATTTAAAGAAGTGTAGCTTATTTGAGGGACTGAATAAGGATAGATCAGAATGAAGAAATAGAATTCATATAACCGACATCAACATTTGGGACAAGGCTTTGTTTATGATGATGATGATGATATCATTTTGTTATGATAATGATGATGTCATTTGGTTTCTTATCAAAAGTGTGGTTCAAATTTCTAATTTGAGTTAGATAAATTTTCTAGTTTGAGGCAATATCTCTCATCGTAGAATTTAAATAATCATTAGCCATGCTAAATAAGATCACAACAAAGAACTTGGGAACACACAAACCCCTAATTTTCAATATATCCTTGAGGATTCCTTTTTAAAAAATTCGCAGGATTATTACATGGAATTACACAAAAAGATTTACAATATTCAAACCTATATTGATCATATATTCAACACATATAACAACCTCCTTTAATCCAAGAGCCCGGAATGCTTTGTCTACTATTTGATAGTATGCAATGACAATCTTTCAAGGCATTTTCAATAGAACTATAATTTTCTTTCCAACTCTTAGAAAGATCTTAGAGACGGAGTCCAGATCCCCTATTTCGTATAAACTAAAAGATATTGTTTCATCCAATCCACATTTAATATAAAATCTTATCCTTGAATTTTTCATTCCAAGGAAGCAATTTACAGGCCATTAACTGGCATAAGAATTTTTATAGGTGGCGAATGTGGATTGGATGAAACAGTTTCACCCTATTTCTAGGAAGAAGGAAATTCAGACTCCTTAGAGACGAATACGTTGTGAATTTTTTTTTCCGTTCATCAAAAAAAAATTGTTTAAAATAAGACTTCAAGACTAGATATACTGAATGACTAGAATTCAAAAGATCCATCTCTTTTGCAAACACAAAATTAAGCAGGGAGCTTTTCTTGTCCCTAGTTGTTTCACTTTGAATCTAGGGTTGTTATGGGCCATTTTGGGCAAGGCCAAAGCTGGTCCATTCTTGCACCATTAGTTATTGGGCCCAGATCCAGACCAAAGGCTTGAAGTTTGGCCTAGGCATACCCCATTTCAGAAATAAAAATAAATCAGTTTGATCTGGGCCTTTAAGCATATATAGGACCAAGCTTAGTCCATTCCACGGTGAACCAAAGGAGTGGGACATACTACAGCCCATGCATTGAAAATAATACTCCAAATCCAGCCCATGCACGCTGCTTGGGTCAGGCTTGTGCTGGCCATGTCCATGAGCAGTTGAGTACCACTTCCAAAATCTAGAAGTTCACCACAATAGATACTTCCTCCCCAAATTCCTCATTCAGAACTATCTAACGTGTAGGACTTATAATTATCTCTCCCCGGAGTATTTATTCAGCCACTGTCACAAACTCTTATTTCTATCTTTAGCTACTTGCGGGATGTTCTTACACCTTTGTGCTTTCTGCAAAAAAATTTCTAGGGTGGCCAAGCTGTTATGCAATCAGCATCTTGGCCACCCAATAAGTTTTGTGCCCATGCGAACACACAAAGAAAGAATTAAAAAGCTATATTCATTAAAAAACAAAAAGAAAGAAGAAACGCAAAAAAGAAAAGAAAGAAAGAATGGAAACATGCTTACTTTAATTTAAAGATAGAAATTGTTTGAATTTGATCAGACCATAAAATCAATGGATAGGATCGTCAGATGACCCACTATTTTGCACATTCCCAAACCATGTCGAGAGCTTTCTCCATTAACCATAATGCACCCAAGTGGGGTTTCACAAATTAGGAAAATATGTGCATTATGGATAGACCAGCTGCACAAGCACAATTTACTATATACTAATCTAATAAGGGCATGCTTGTGTACATGTGGGTTATGTGGAATGCAGAAATTGCCACATAAGCAAAATTCATGGTAAACAAATGCTAGGGAAAATTTTCCATGGGAGTTGAAAATCTATGTTTGGCGCAAAACTATTTCTCTGCTAAAATGGTGTAAATGATATTTGGTGTGGCTATGGATTCCTCACCTATGCTATCCAGTAACATTGCAGAGAACAAATCAAACTCAGACACAAATCAAAATCACAATCATGGAGCTCAGAATCCAACACAATTAACATAATTAACAAATTGTGAAAATAACCAATCCAACACAATCCAATACAATTAGCCCTAATCATCAAAGCAAATTAACAAAATCAACAACACCACTAATTACCTTACAAAGGAGGTACTCCGAGCATAACCCCTCTCTTCTCTATCAAATATGTAGAAAATTGACCCATTTAAACCATCTTTCTCCCATTACCCTGTCGTTTTGCATTTCCTTTCTCCAACAGAACCAAGAAACAGAAGACTTGAAATAGAGATGGAGATGGATGATGAATGTTAAATATACCATATTTTACCCTTCATTAGTTCAATTTTTATTCTTATATGCATATCATTTATTTTACACAGAGATTTTATCCTTCTATCGCATTATTGGACTATCATCACTTATAACTTCGTTTTAACTCGTAAAATAACGTCGTTTCTTTGAGTCATTGCAATGGACGTGGAATTTTGAGCGAAATCGGCTACTTATTTGCATTCATATATATATATATATGAATTCGGACAAGGGAGATACGGAGCGGCAAAGTTTTCAAGCAAAAAATCTATAAATTTTTATAGCACTTTTTTATGTAATTTCTCGTGTAGGTGGGCCCCGCGACTACCTCAACCCTCCAGCTAGCATCCCAAGGCATCTAGAAGATATTCCAATAAAAGAAGTTTCATAAAGAAATTTTGGTGAAGAAATCCTAGGAGAAGTTGAATAATTCCAAAATAAGGGGAGAAGACTTTAAGAATAAAAGAAGTCATTTTCTAATAAAAATGAGTGGTTGGTGTATTGGTTAGAGCCTGGGTAGGTATGAAATCAAATTGAAGCAATTCTTGTGAAAGGAAATAAGCTAATCAAACGTCCTCAATGTTTCTATAAATTGCAATATTTTTGTAGAGAGAAATATCTTTTGGAAATTTTATTATATTTTTTCTACACTTTTAGATTGTAATTAAGAGCTTAATTTTAACTAATCCAGAGAGAGTGTGTAATTGAAGATCATTAATGAAGATTCTTGATGTTTAGTGGCTAAAGCTCTTAGATTATGCTCTCTTTTTGAAGCTAAGTAATGTAATTAGTTCAATTCCATGTATGTTTAAGTTTAAATTCTCTAATTGTGTTTTGATTAATTAGTAGATTTTAGATATAATTCTACTAATCTCTCTCATTTCTCATGCTCTATCTCTACACTTGATGCTTAGATAATCTCAATTGATGCTTTGTAGTTGAATTAAGTTCTCTCACATAGCATGCTTTAGAGCCCTTATTTTTATCTTTTGTAGCTTGATTTTGATGATTGATTGTTTGGGTAGCTAGATGATGATCTAAGATCTTGGCTTTTGATTTTCTTTGCTTTGGTATGCATTGCTATATTATCCAATCCAATTAGGCAAGAGATTGCTAATTGGATTGTAGATTTGGGAGTTGAATTAGAACATGCATTGATTAGATTAATTAAATACTTAGGGGATTTTGGATTGCCTATTCTCTTATTTTAATTGTTGTTAATTTGAATCCTTGTTTGATTTGTTGTTTTCATTTCTAGATCGTTAGATCTACATTTCACATCACTTGTTTTAAAATCCGACATATTTCACACCACATCTTCACCTTAAATCTTTTATTTCCACCACCATTCATCCACTAGTTTAGAGTAGTTTCTAAGATTAGCTTTATATCTTGTTAATTTTATATTTTAGATTGTTAATTAGAATTGTTTAGTTTTTATTTTAGTTTTATTCTACATTTCATTTAGTTTAATCCCATTTTTCACATCATTTCCATGTAGTTTGCACACTAATTAGCCCACTAGTTTGTTGATTTAGCTTAATCACTTATTAATCCTAGTTGTTAGCTTCAATTAATTATTTACATTGTATAGTTTAATAGTTTTAATTGTTCACTTCAATTGTCTATATTAGCTATATTTTAGTTCGATTCTACTTTAATTGGATTCATTACTTGTTTCATCCTCTCTCTGTGGGATCGTTAATTCGGACTTTTTAGTCCTTCACTACTTGATGACACCATAGTCTTGCGATTAAGTGTTGCACATCTTTATGTCGACCAATGGAGATTGAGAGGGTTTTTCAATGAGAGATAGAGATGGAGAGGATTCTTTTCAATATATAGCACAGTAGTTTGGCCGTCTCCGGTGCTTTCTTCTTTAGCATCTAGATATAGGGTTCTAAAGAATGAGAGATGGAGATGGAGATGAAGATGAATAGAGTTCTTAAGTGAGAGAGATGAAAATGGAGATGGAGAGCGAAAGAGATGGATATGCCTGAGAGACATGGAGATTGGAGATGCAGATATTTGTGAGAGAGATACAGATTGTTGATAGAGGAAGAGTGAGGAAATGGAGTAAATAAAGGGAGGGAGTTCAATTTTATATGAAAATTGGACTTTCCATACCAAACACCCCCCCTCCCTCCAAAAAGTCTATTTCCAGGCCTAGGAAGGAAAATGATGACGTAACAAAAAATGTAGTTCCAAGGAAAACTACCCACCAAATACCTCCTTTTCTGCGAAAATGGGCTACACACATGCCCTAAAAGTGTTTGAGAGTTGCTCCTTAGCTGAGTGGTAAGGACTGACGGTTCTCGCCTGGTTGCCTAGGGTTCAAGCCCTGGGTATGTCACCATTTCCTGCTTGTGCGAGCTCCTTTTCCGCTTGTATGGGCTTTCTTCCTGGTGGGCTCTCCCTTCCCACTTGAGTGGGCTGTCTTCCCGTGTGTGTGCGGGCTCTCTCTTATGCCATTTCCCAACCCCCTTAGCTGAGGAAAAAAACCTAAAAGTGTTTGAGAATCTTTAAAAGAAGGCGATCCTAGAGAGAATAAATTTGAATTGTATGGGTGTTTGGATAACTACAGAATATAATATCACCAAATTTGAATATTGTAAGATTTCATTATCACATAATTTAATAGTGTCATATTATAATATTATGATACTTATGGGGTTTGGAAACTTCTACGAATTTCAATATACTTATAAAGTATTTGGAAATTTATAAGATTTCACTAGATATGATGCACCAAAAATACGAAATGAGGAGAGAAATAGGGATGATATTAGACCCAAAGGGAACCCACTAATTAGTACTCACATCGGAGTGATTTAATATTGGTAACCAGGGTAGGGCTCATCTAATTAGAAAATTATTGAACTAAATGTTAAAAACCATGAAGAATGTTGTTTAATCAATGTGGGTTCACATGTTGGAAATCACAACATAATATATCTAATGGTGATTATAACATAGGACCCTATCAAGTGTTAGACATCTTTGAAGAATCCATCTAGAAAAATCAATGTGGGACCCATTTGATGTTAATAGACACATTAACAAAGTTAATTATAGTAATCACTAAGGGGCTACTAAATAATGAGACTCATTTGATGTCAAACTAATAATTACAATCACACAATCCAATATTGGTAATGAATATGAGACCCACCTAATGTATGTAGTATAGGACTCACCTAATGTTGGTAATCATACTGTAAGTTGCCTAATGCAACATTTATAGGAACCACCCAATGTTGGTAGTACATGACCCACCCAATGTTGGTAATCATAGTGGAAGTCACCTAATACAATATTTATAAGACCCACCTTATATTAATAATCAATAAGGGAACTATGTAATTATGACTGATATATGACCCACATAAAATTTATAAACATGGAAGGGCCCATCTTATATAGGGAGTCATAGTAGGACTCCTATAAAAACTGTCAATGTAAAAAATTATAGTGGGCCACCATGGTAGTTTTTGCTCAAGAATTTTCACTCGTGTTTGCAAACACTTTAGGTAAGATTATATTATACATCATGTACATGAATATTATAATATGAAGGTTTTTGAAAGAAAGTGGGATATTGTAGGATACCTTCTATGCTTTCCAAATACCTAGTTTTTAGGTATATAGATTATATTCTAAACTATCAGATAATATATATATATATAGCAAAATCTTTATGAATATATGGTTTCCAAACACCGCCTAAATCTAAAGGTTGCATGGTTAAGGTTTTCTATATTAGATAACCTTCTAAAATGAATCCATTTAAAATAAAATAATAATATTTCAAATTACATCTAATCTATAAAATCGGCCAAGCCATAAATGGATCAGTGGTTAGGAATCTCTCATTGCACAAAAACACATGTAGTTCTGCAAGTGAAGAAACTGGGAGCATGTGTGTATGGGTACATTTACTTTGAAATCGGCCTATAACATAGTCAGTCGGCTTTCTAACCAAGTATTAGATAGGGTTCCAACTCCTTGTGTGCATGAATGCTATTTAAAAGTCGATTGAAAAAGAAAGATTTTCAACTTCAAGAAATTTCTTACCAAAAAAAAAAAAAAAAGACCTTCAAAGAAATGTGGTATGTGATTCTTGTTGCATGCTTTGTGGATTGTATCCGAGAGACAACTTATCACAGATAATACTTCATTGTCCTTTCTCTTAAAGTCTGAGTATATGGTTATCTCTTTTGGTTAAATTAAATCTTTATCTCATGGTTTGTGATTCTCCTTTTGCAATGGTAGAGTCCGTCTCTCCTAGGCTTGATCCAAACCATAGGGGGCTACAAACTCTGGGAAAACTTTTATTCCTTGCATTTATCTGGCATATTCGGCATGGGCATAATGGCCGCATCTTCAAATCCCAATAAAAACAAACACACCAAGTATTGCATAGCATTCTTTCTACTCTCTATAGTAGAGCTGTTTGCTCGGGTGTGTCTCTTCCGGAGCCATTGTCTAGTTGGAATCTTCATCCAATATCAACTCAAACAAGAGGGATTCCTTCTATTGTAGCTGTTGAATCAGGATGGAGATATTCCATTTATTCTATTAGCCATGTACTTGTTGGTATTTTTTGGAGTGATGCTCATACTCCTATTGTTGGTGCAATCGAGTCCTCTTTGGGATAATATTTGGCAATCTTTAGGCTTCTACAACTTATTCCAAAATATGTTACTAACATTTCTATTGAGGCTAGTTTGAATCTTCTCTATTCTCCGTTGTTGTAAGACCCCGATCCCGCCTAAGTGTTATTAACGCTTAATTAACCTTGATTAGGTGTCTAATGTATGTTTTGGGTGATTTGATGATGGATTTAAGTAGATTAGCGGGGTTCTGACAGTGTCAATTAGACTCATGACCTTTTAAATATTTTTAGGTTGCACGTGGGATTTCAATTTCGATGAGGTACATGTGAATTGCATAGAGCATTTAAAGCACATCGGTTTTCATGTTTGGACCAGACCCATTCGAGGTCATCTTGACCCATTTCCATGACTAAAGCTCTTTCCCCAAATTTCTTTTAACAAATAGGACTTGCATGCAAAGTACCACAAATACCCATTTAAATCACCCATATCCCAACCGAGCCTTTCATTCTCCTTTCCTTCTTAACTGAAACTTTTCTTCCTCTCTTCCTTCTTCACCTCTACTCCCTCTTCTTGTCTCTCCAAACTCAAGCTATAGAACACAATGCATGTGTGAGCAAGGGGGCTGACTTCATCTCCTTCCTCCATTCCATCTACTACAAGCTATCATCCTCTAGGATTATCTCCATTGAGAAGGATTTCCTCCAAATCATCTTCCCTTGACTTGAATGACTAATTAGAAGCCAAAGAAGGTTGTACATGTTAGATTTGAAGAGCTAAGAAGATTTTACCCACTTCCAAGTGGTTCATTTTCTTCATCCTCAAGCCCTTTCGTCATCATCTTCTCTTTACCCATTTATGTGGTAATATTTCATTCCTCTAATGAGTTATCTTGATTAATATTAGTGGATAGGAGTCTATTAGCTTGCATGCATGGTAAATTCTTCTCATTCATCTCATTCACCATTGTAGGAACGTGAGTTGAGCTTGTAAATTTGGGGTTTTGCTTGGTTTGAGCCAAGAAAGCTAAGATTAGAGTGAGGCACGAAAAAGAGGCAAGTATTGAGCAAGTTTAGATTATACATGTTGATAATCCTTGAATGAAATGATATGAGTTCATTTGTGTAGTAATTCAGCCCAATTTACATAATCTTATATAAATTTGGAATGAGCTTTTTAAATTTGGAATTGATAATGCTTAAAGTATGAAGATTGTGAATGAATGGATGATTGTGAAGCCTTGTAAAGGATGGTTTCTTTTTATATGGAGAATAGACCCATGAAATTGGGCATTTTCAGCTAGTGTGCACAGCATGATGCTCGCTTGAGCCAGGTCATTGGACAACTCGAACGGATTTGTTTCTGCCACCAAAACTGAGCACATAATGCTGTTCGCTCGAGCCAAGTCATCGGTTCGCTCAAGCGGATGGTCCATTCGAATGGCCATAACTAATGATCCATACGTAGGGTTTTAGAGTTCCACATATCGTTGGAAAGCTCTCAAAATGTAGGATCCAATGGATCACACATCTTAATTATCAGAGGTTGATAGAGAAAGTGAATGTGTGGATCAATGAACTAGGCCCTATCTCTTTCGAAAAAAGGGATTTTACACTTAGTTTGGACTCTACAGGAGATCATTGTCCATTAAGGGAATTAATACTATTTCAAAAGGCCTAAACCCTCCATAATCAATCCTTGGGAATGATTGTGACACAAAGACCAAACCAATAAGGTTCTTAGGGTGTGGAAATACTGAACTTGTAGGTCCATAGACATGAAACCCATGACTGATTAGCTTGGACCAATGGAAATTATTACACATGAGAAATCTTAGGCTGAGATCATCTCATGTGCTTATCTGTTTAGTCTAGCACTTCACCATGGGTGTTGGCTTAGGGATTTCACTGTACCTTATACATACACAAAGTGACACCAACAAAATGTAGCATATGTATCGAATTACCTAAAACTACGTTGTAATTGATGGTTAGAGACGACAGGTAATTAGTTTAGGATAAGCTAGTAAATCTCCTTGATTCCATTAATTGAATTGCATTGCATATTGACATTGACTTTACTATTGCCCTCAAATGTCGAAATAATTACTTATTTGCATTATTCGTATTACTTCCCAATTTGTTATTGCAAATGTCTTACAAAGTTATCATACATTGATGTGTTATTCAGACTTAGTAAGTATGTAATTAGACTGATTGGAATGACTATTAAAGAGTGAAATGAATAGAGTGGAATGGCATAGATTCGATATGAATTAAATAGAGTGTGAAGTCTTACTCAAGTCCTATTGATTGATTCGAATGGTTTGGCTCTACTTACCTTTGATCACACAATACGCGACGGGGTTGAAGTTCGGTTTAGTGTGTGTGAATACCGTGGCTCAGTAAGTAGACTAGAGCACCGGAACTCCAGAACCGGGTAGCCAGGAGAACCTTTGGCCGGGTCACTGGTGACATCTTAACATGAGTGCTCTCTAATTGAGAGGGTTTAGCCATGGCAGTAGCCAACTAGAAAAGTATGTATTTGATCTTGATTCGAAAAGCATAATTTATTCATAATGCACAATGTGCCTAATTGATATTTATTTTGTCTCTCTTTAATTTATTTGTCTTAAATTTGAAATTAGAATGGCATGTGTTAAATCTTAATTGCTCATCTATATTGTTGAATCGTCGTATTCATGGTGCTACACTTGATGTCACAGGTATACGAGATATTGAAGAGGATAACTAACAGTTTTCCAGATTAGAGATTTGATTAGTAAGGATATTGATTAGCTTATCTGCCAGAAAACGAACAAGAGGAGTAATCATGGTCTAAAAGTTGATATTACATCTTGCATTAGTTTATGGTTATGTATGTGATTTGTTCTGATTGCATTTGTATTAGGATTATGTTTCTATTAAGGTAAAGCACCTAGCAGTCTCTTCGTTAGAGTACCTTTGTACCATGCATTTAAGAGATTTAAAATATTAGTTTTGTTAATGATAATTGTAGTGTATTATCTAAACCTTAATGGACTGCTCATGGCATTGATATTGATATTGTACATGCTTCCGCAGATAAATGTTATTGACAGATGTCGGTGAGTAATATGCACATGTGCAAAGTGGGATTTTCTTCTTCGGGAATTCGGATTTGATCCAAAACATGTGCGAGTTCACGGGAGTAGCGTATTACACCTCGGGAACTACCCTAATCTGGAGATTCCTAGCCTGGGATGTGACAGTTGCCCTTTTGCATCACCTTAGAATGCGTTATTTCAACTACGGATGTTGGAGACGCTTCTTCGACAGTTTGTTGCATTTCAATGTTTCCCATTGAATGCTCAAACTGTGTGCTCTAGTAAAAAAATAAGGAAATTTTCAAATATGGCCTTAAGTTTTTACCTTATTTCAAAAAAGGACACAAGTTTTGAAAGTTTTAAATTAGTCCCTAAGCTTTCCAGTAAATTCTCAATTAAGGACATCCGGCCATTTAAAGATAATTTTTGGTGACTTTTTCTTTCAATATTTTGAAAATACCCAAATTACCCTTCATTTTAAGCCATGACATGGTTTCGGCAGCGACTACATGCAACCAATCGATATGGGAACACTGGGTGTCCTTGATCACGGTGAGGACACCGGTGAGGGAAACGAGGAGAATATAGAGGAAGTGAGGGAGAGTTTTATTACAATGAAGGGTAATTTGGGTATTTAAAAAAATAGGAAAAAAAGTTGCCGAAAAATAACTTTAAATAGATAAATGTCCTTAATTGAAAACTTCCTGAAAAACTTAGGGACTAATTTGAAAAGTTTTGAAACTTGTGTCATTTTTTAAAATAAGGCCGAAACTTAAAGACTTTTTTTAAATTCTCCAAAAAAAATATTTCAAGAGGCAAAGTGGCACCTGCTCTAATCACTCCTTTGGAAATAGAGTTGGTTTATTTTTCTCTTTGATGTTTTATAGAGTTTGCTTGATGCCCGGGCTATGGCCTTGCTACTTTATAGTTTGTTTTGTTTGGGGAATGGGTTATGCCCCATTGGAGTTTCTCCATCTGATCTAGATGGATGAATATCCTTTTCTATTATTTCTTTTTTGTATCATTAGAAACTAAATGGAATAACTTGCCTTAAAAAAAAAAAAAAAAAAAAAAAAAAAAAAAAAAAAAGCCAACAGGGGATAAGTGGGTGAAAAAAACATCTATACAATCAAATCCTATCTCAATCTTGAGATTAGGTTATTATCTTATTTCTTTACCCCAAAAAAAGTTATTATCTTATCATTTTGAGATTTGATATATGTATCAACACGTGAAATCATAATTTTTAGATAAGAATGTTGTTGTCAGCTACCTATTATATCAGTTTTTATATGAGCCATTGCCAGGCCGGCCTTGACAAGAAAAACATGCTAGAGTCCATCTAAAGCAGACCGGGATTTAGCCCAACCTGAGATGGTTCATATACAGCAGGGTGAATTCTGAAGGCTCTTGAATCGTAAGGCCCGCCCCCTAACTAGACGGTACAATAATTTCTCCCAATTGGCCCAGATAAAATAACAGCCAAATTTGGGTATTGGGGGCATTTGCCCCCGTCGACCTCAAAAAAATCCTGAAAGGGCCTATATCGTAGAGGGCCCATAACCCATAAAAAAAAAAAGCCTTTGCCCCATCGAAATCCTGAGCCGCCACTTCTGGATCAAAGCAGGGCCTACAAATATAAGGGTCTGGAGTCATCATGGAACCTTCTATATACAAATACAACTATATATATATATATATATATATATATATATATATATCTATATCTATATAACCTACTTTTTTCAACCATGGTTTTGGTGCTCTAGACACTATTATTTCATGCTTATAGACAATATCTGAATATTCACCCTACCTTTTGCATTGACCAGACCACTGTGTTCCCAAATTCCAACATTGGCCATTATTTAGAGGCATTTGCATCACAAGTTAGGATTTTCAAAAGGGACGAAATGTTTGAGGGTTGGTTAACAGGTAGCTGGTTTTGTGGGTCAACCTGTTTTGATCCATTGAAAACAAGGGTCAACAAATCTTGACACTTATGAGACTTAACCAACTTATATAAAGTGCGTTTTGGATAGGGATCAGGTTAAGTGGGTTAGAAGCAGGCCAAGTTACCTGGGTAGGTTAGGTCGGCCACCCCTAGATATGATAACAGAAACCAAAATACCAATGAAAAAAAATCTTATTGTATGGGTTAATCCAATACATCTGGTAAGAGTAACAAGTTCCGAGACATGGAAATAGTGGTTCATAGCTCACTATTGCATTACAAGTAGAGCAGCCCGTGCCCAGCCCAGGCGAAGGAAAACAAGAGAAACAAAAATAATGTGGGAAACAAGAAAAAACAAGATTTTTTTTATTTAATAAATTAGGAATATTTGGAAAAATAAAAATAATGCTCTTCAACAAAGGCCTGTGGTAACCCGGCCGAAGGAAATTCAGATGTAGTGCTTTCTTTGAGATAGTACTTAAAAAAATATTTAAATAAAAAAATATTATTAGGCAACGGGGCTCGTGCAAGCTTGCGCTCAAAACTAAACTAATTAATATAATTATCAGATTGAAACGCTATTGTTATCTAGCTTTAAAAATGGCCGTTAAAATAATTATAAAGATGGATATATAATTAAAATTAATTTAATAAGATTAAAAGAAAGTATTTCTAAAAAATTCCTAAAGTGTGCATGGATGTGTGAATTTGAGTCTCACTTATAAAGCCCAAAACATTTTATGGAGAAAAAAAAAAAAAAAACACCCCCATACCTACTTAGTGAAAAAAAGGGCAATTAAAAACAGAAAGAGGTAATGTGTCAATGTGGATTTGTGGAATAGTAATTGCAAACTCTAGCACCCACTCTAGTAAAATTTGATTTTCAATAATTTGGAAAAGTAAACAATCTTACTCTGAAATCATTATAATGAAATAAAATTAAATTCCCTGAACATCCTAAGAAAGAACAAATTATAATATAAGAAAACAACAAAAACAACAAAAAAAGTAATATTTTACTGCCTTTGCTTACTCCTCAAGAGTACTCTAACAACCATTTCAAAGAAATAAATAAAATAAATACAACAAAAAAAAAAAAAGCTATTTCTCTTAAACTACCTAGTGCATCCTATAGTTGTATTTGATATATCAATAATACATATAAATCTTCCAAAGAAAAAATAGCTTTCCAATAAAATCATGAGGATGTTTTATATACCTCTAAATTCTGAAAAAACCACATTTGATGTTTTTTAAAGAGTACCAATGTTATTGATCAATGAAAACATAAAAAAGATTCATTCAAGCATGTTGAGCCCACGTCCCCCAAAATGAAACCAAGGGAAATGTGAAATATAATATTAAATATATATTTTCCTGTGTTTAATGCAACACAAGTTTCCAAATATGGACCCACAAAATTTCGAACCATTGTGAGTCATAATAAATCATAAGTAAAAACTTTGTGGAAGTGTTAAATCAATTGGTATCAATACCCAAAACCATACAGCACAACCGGCTAAATATTTAAGATTTAATTTTTAGTAAATAATTCTAAAATCAACTAAATAAAATATATCATGGAATTACATCAACTAAGAAGTCTATGACGTCTATATCTCATGTGCAGACTCAGATAGCTTGGAAACCATCTCCAACACTCCACTCAGGTTAATCAACCGGCTCAAACAATTGTTTGACCCTCCTCCATCTCCTTGGTAGTGTAGGGATTGGTACCTATGAACCATTAAACAACGTAAACAACACATACGATAGCATAATTTATAAATAAAATACAAGATCAATGTGAGTAATGACAGATAAT
>QPKB01000012.1:20096823-20204995 GCA_003546025.1 Camphora micrantha | reverse complement strand
CATGCCAAAACAACACTTTTGACAAAAGATTTTCACAAAATGATAACCTTTTGATCAAGATTTTCAAACAAACATTCCCATTCAACTTTTGCTTATTTTCAACAAAAAGAATTTAAGTAGA
Organism: Camphora micrantha; assembly: GCA_003546025.1. NCBI lineage: Eukaryota > Viridiplantae > Streptophyta > Magnoliopsida > Laurales > Lauraceae > Camphora > Camphora micrantha. The sequence goes on along the minus strand of QPKB01000012.1, from coordinate 20,204,874 downwards.
ACAAGGGGATACAAAAGAATAGAGTGCCAAAATGTTTTATACATGGAGGTACCAAAAAAAAGAAAGAAGAAAGTTTGTCAAGGGCTCAGTCCATCATGGTCTTCAACCAAAGACTGAGGTCCTCGAGCAAACTTCTGGCCTGAGCCTCCAAAGCTTTCAGGCCACGTTTCTTCAAGATGCTGCCATAAAATGTGGCAGAAAACCGTGATCCATCTTCAGCACGAGGGAATCCCTCCCAAAGAAGTTGCCATCGCTCATGCTCCCGAGTCTTTCTTCGGAGATTCCCGCCAACCTCTTCCCACGCCTGTTGAACGGCCGCATTGGAAGATCTGGCAGATCGGCGAGGTGCATCAGTAACAAGGCCCTTACCCTTGTTCGTTCTGAAGGAACCACCTGCAAAAGTCAGAAAGGAAGAAATCAAGCACCAAATGACAGAATTTTGCTAAAAAAAAAAAATCCTAGCAAAATTTTGGCATGGTTCCGGGGCAATTTCGAAGAAAAGGGAGGCACCCCGAAAAAGAAAGGAAGCTTGAAGATGAGCTCAACATTACTGCGAGCTCATAATCAATGAAGGATTCTCAAAGAAGACTCGAATTCAAACATTGCTCCGAGATCAAGCCTTTCTTCTCAAATCTCCGCAAAATCAGAAAAGAGCTCAACATTGCTGCGAGCTCAAAATTCCAAAACTTACAAAGCTCCTCGAAATTCTGCGAGACTGGAGAGGTGGGCTCAACATTGCTGCAAGCTCCAAAAATCCCAAGACTTGCAAGAAAATTCGAGGTATGCATCATCATGCTCCCAATTCCATTTACCAAAAATCATGCATAAAACCATCATGCATTAGATGCTAGGAAAACTTTGACAAAAGCTTGACCAATTCCAACCCAATTTGGTGAAAACCAATCAAACTTTGTCTAAGTCAAAATCCATGTTGACTTGACCTAGAAATTCTAGCCTTTTATCTTGATGCATTAAAAAAAAAAAAAAAAAAAAAAGAATGCATGATCATCTTGAATTGCATAAACCTCATATCATGGTGAGCAAAAAAAAAAAAGAGAAAAGAAGAAAAGAAAACAAAAACACCTCTTCAAAAAAAAAAAAAAAAAAAAAAAAAAAGAAAAAGGGGTTGGCCCATGGGACGTGGCCCACAGGCCACGTGGCTGTACGGCCAGGTCCGTACGGACCTGTCCGTACAGCACAAAAAAAAAAGGGGGAGCGAAAAAAAAAAAGAAGCAAAAAAAAAAAAAGGAGAACGTGTGCAAAAAAAAAAAAAAAAGAGAGAAAAAAAAAAAAACAACAACACACGTGAAAAAAAAAAAGAAAAAAAAAAAAAAAAAAAGAAGAAGAAAAGGAAACTTTTCTACATCTACACAGGGTTTTTCTTGGAAAAAGAAGACCTACTTGGAGCCATGGAGAAGAAGAAGAAGAAACTTGAAGATCCTTGAGAAATTCTTTATCTTGGAGCACTCTTGAAGGTTTTTTGCAAAAAGAAAGCAACAAGAGAAAGAAAACCCATCTCCATTGCTTTTATAGAAAAGGCAAACCAAAAGAGGAAAGGATGAGAAAAGCAAGGAGGTAAGTGCTAAAAATTAGCAAACTTCCTAAAAGAAAGGGAGATTTGAGATATTCTCTCCTAAAGAGGAAATTCTTGAGAAATTCCCTCCAAAAAGAAAGGGGATTTGAGAAACTTTCTCCCAAAGAAAGATACTTTGAGAAAATCTCTCCCAAAATCAAGGAAACTTGAGAGATTCTCTCCAAGTAAGGATTTTTTTAGATATTCTCTACACAAAAGGGATATTTTTAGATATTCTTTACAAAATGACACCACATGAGATCTAAGCCATTCTTAAAAGCTTAAGGTCCCATGGGTTAGCCCATATGAGCCAGGTTTGACCACCTAGGCACTAAGAGTGGCTTTTAGTCAAAATTTCTCTTACCAAGAGCATACAAAAATGGTTCCATGCCTCTCTTGAGTTGATTGGACCATACAAAAAATTCCCGAGCTTCATAAGCTTCCAAAAGAAACCCAACCATCCAACCCCATGCACCAAATCAAGCCACAATCTTGAAATTGACATTCCACAAAAAAACAAACCACTCCAATGGACCCAAAATTGTCCCAAACAGTGACCAAAAAACCAAACCATGGTCCCCAAACTTGCCACATACAGCTTGTTAGGTCACAAGGCCGAAACCAAAAACCAAAATCCCGACCCCCTAACTCGCCACATACAGCCTGTTAGGTCACAAGGTCAAAAAACCAAAAACCTTCTTAACCGCCTAAAGTGCCACATAAAGCCTTTAGGTTCACAAGGTTAAAAGGGAAAACCCAAAACCAAAAACCCATATCCAAATGTCATTTCAAAATCCTTGCCTTGAGACGGTACATGACCCCTCTTATTACCGCGAAATCCATTGGAAGCTCAAAAAGCAACTCCATCAAAAGAAAAACGCTCAAGACTCTTGGTCAAGCAAGAAGATCTCTTTCAAATTCTCTTCGAGGCACACCGACTGCCAGAGCTGCCCACCTCGTCGCTGTACCTCGAGGGGGCATTTGTTGACACCAAAAAATGTCACTATGTCCCTTCAACACCAAAAGCTACATAGAGCCACATCCTGCCATAAATAGGAAGGCGCCACTTCAAGCACCAGATCTTGTCAGAATCAAACAAAAACTGCAAGATCCTTCAAAGCAACCAAAAGAGGGGTACACATGAAGTTTCGGGCCATTTCAACATCATTTGGCTTAACTTCACTCCTCCGACAGCCAGACAAGGGCTCCCGGCAGCGACAGTGTCGAAGACTTCAAAACTTCGATCAGAGCCTACGGATGGTCTCAGAATACCTCCAAAAGGCCCCATGCCAAATTTCAAGTCAAACGGACGACGTTTGACCCTTCATCAACTCTCGGAAAGCAAAAATAGGCCTACCGGCAGCGGAGCACCCCGGAATCATGGCATCCAAATTGGAGCTAATGGATCATCTCAAAATGACTCCAATAGGTCCCCTGTCAAGTTTTAGGTCAAACGGACATCGTTTGGCCTAGTTTCAAAGCTCGGCATTTTCCTCGAGGTGAAATCAAGGCGAGCATTTGCGGGACCCCAAAAGGCTTCAAAACTCAAACCAAAGCCCATGGTTGGTCTTACTTACCACTCAGGAGGCTCCCTATCAAATTTCAGGTCAATCGGACATCGGTTGACCACAAGTCAAAGCTCGGCATTTCTCTCATAGCGAAATTAAGGCAAGCATTTGCGGGACCCCGAACGGCTTCAAAACTCAAACCAAAGCCTATGGTTGGTCCTATCTACTGCTCAAGAAGCTCCACGTCGAATTTCAGGTCATTCCAACATCGTTTGGCCTAGTTTCAATGCTTGACAAAAAATCGGCAAAACCGCACAGCAAAGTCTTCGGCTTTCCAGAAAAATAGGAAACTTTGTGCTCCGATTTGTGTGGCTTCTCGTCGGGTTTTCTTCAAGAGAATCAGGCCAATAAATGAGGGGAAATGTCAGGAAAAAATCAGAAGAAAAAAGAATGAAAAAAGATCGAAAAACGGCGAAGAAAAGGCGACCGAACGGCGACCATTCAATGGGCCCAAAGCCCATGGTCGCCGGCGACCTTGGCCCATGGTCGCCGGCGACCATGGAATTTCCGGCGACCCAAAAGTCGCCAGAAACCTCTTTTTTCGGGTACTTTTCGCGTTTCGAGTTGATTGGCCCCTGTGATTTTTCCAAAATCTGATTTTTCGTGCATAAAATCCGTCGATCTTCGTCAACATCACGGATTCGCCGCCGAAATCATTGGATGATCATTAGATGCCTCGAAATCGCCAACCGGCCGATAAAGAAAGCACACTTTCTGCCCGCTCGATCGTGAAATCGACAGGACAGATGTTGTCGGCACGTTGACATTAATCAATGTCTGAAATTGCATCGCCATCCGACATCAAACAGCATGTGGATCCACCGACGATCATCACAAGAAGAATTCCAAAAGATGCGGCGCGGCCCGCGACTCTTCAAGCGACCTGGCGACCAATTAATGAGGTTAAATGACCCGTTTTATGACAAGTTAATGCGGTCATTAACTCATTATTTTGGACGGCCCAATCAAAAGCAAGCAAATGGGAGTTACAAGTCAGAGGATTTATGGCATTAAAGCCATGAAACTCCTCCCATGATGGGGATTGAAGGCAATTAAAAGCTCATTATTCTCCATCGGCCAATCAAATTCAAGGAAAAAGGAGTTACAAAACAAGTAATTTAAAAACTTGTAACTCCTCCCATTATGAGCATTAATGCATTCAATGCTCATAAACCCTCCTAAATGACTACCAAAGGCCTATAAATAGGAGGGCATTCCAAAGGCAAAGGATCCGGATCTAGCTCTCGCTCTCCCCCCGACGAAGACAAAAAAAATCCAGAGGCCCTGCAACTCTGCTGCAAAGACCACCAAAAGGTGATTGAAGCACCCTTGGGGGCCACCCCCCCAAGGACCTCCCTTCTTCTACCAACATGGCTAAAACGTGGCTTTTCAGCCCGTTTACTTAGCTTTTTATCGGATATAAGACCTTCTCTTGGTCTTTGTCCTTTAAAAATCTGAGGTTAGAAAGCCAAGCCAAGAATCCAAGCATCGTGTTCTCATCTGCATGGACGATGGAGGAGCCCATACATGACTCGTGACCGTCGATCTGAACGTGTCCCCACAATCGAATGAGAAGTCAGATTCCTTTTCTTGATTTCTATTGTACTTTATTTTTCTTTTAGAGACAAAAATCACAACTCTTGTCTTTCATAATGGATAAGACTTGTAAATCCCCTTTTACGGCAAAATCGCCTTTCACGGCAACAAATGAAATCGCCTTTCACGGCATTCAAAAAAAAACCTTTGTCTCTTTTCTTAAAATATGTGTGCAATAGAAACTAGAAAAAGTTTCATTTCCCCTTTCTACTTGTGAAGGTGGATCTTCGGATCACCGTTTCTAAATTCCAAGTAGAAAAGTGAAATTGGCATACCCGTACAAAAAAAAAAAAAAAAGATGTTGATACCCTTTATCTTTTCTTCTCCTCCCCTCCGCCGTACCCGAAAGACCCGGGACGGAGGCAGCGGGAGAGAGGGAAGAATCGGGTTCATCACTCCTTTTATAAGGTCCTCCACACATGTCGTCCTCCCTTTTCACCTGCCTTTGTCTATAGATGAAGGGGGGTTCCCAGGGTCCGTTGCATTGTCTGCCTTCTTTCCTTGCCTTTGGCAATATTACAGAAGCGGGGCACGCCTACTAAGGAGTCTTCTCCATTCCCCTCTTTGCTCATCTGCCTTTGCCTGACAGGTGAAGACAGAGTTTCCAACCTGCCTTCGCCAATCTGGCAGAAGAGGGGGCCCCTCTAGTAGAGAATCTCCTTCGTTTGCTGTGGTCCTCCCCATAATCCGTCAAAAGACCACAGGCCCGTGGCCGTTTATTTTGGCTCATAATTTTCGTCGTGCCTACACTATGCAAACAAATATGTTCGAAGGAAGCATTTGTGCACTGCTTTTTATGCAGAGATGGAACCACACATCCGTTGTAGCCCTGTTTCTTTGGAGAAAGGAGTAAAACAAATATTTCTCTCCTCTTAAACAGAAAAAAACCAAAAAAGGAAGTCCGATTGCCCCTCACTGGTAACCATTTCTATGGAAAAGGAAATATGGGTTTCATTGTTTCATAGCGCTACAAAAAACCCTAACTAGAATATGGGGCATTCGACAACACGTCCCTAAACATTTCACTTTATGGCATTAGATCCACAACCTTTTTTCATAGTGTGATAGGTCATGTTTCCAAATTTGAAGACAAAAAAAGGTCTAAATTACCCTTTCTTCAAATCATATCCAATGATTAGTGGGATATGCCATTAATAATGGTCAATTACCATTTAATTGACTACGATTAATGAAATCCCATGAATGAGATTTTCAAAAAAATTCTAAAAAAACATTAAAAAAATTCAAAAATGCAAATAAATTTCAAAAGAACGCAAATAAATTTAAAAAAACGAAATAATTTTACAAACCCGCAATAAATTTCAAATGAACGCAAAGAAATTTAAAAAGACGCAAATAAATCTCAAAAGATCCAAATAAATTTCAAAAAATATAAATAAATTTCAAAAGATGCAAAAAAATTTCAAAAGATCAAAACAAAATTAAAAAAATGTAAATAAATTTCAAAAGACGCAATATAAACTTCGAAAGACGCAAATACACTTCGAAAGACGTAAATAAAAAGACATAAATAAATTTCAAAAGATACAAATAAATTTTGAAATATATAAATAAATTTCGAAAGACACAAATAAATTTCAAAAGATTCAAATAAAACTCAAAAAATGTAAATAAATTTCAAAAGATGCAATTAAATTTTAAAAGACGTAAAAAAAATTCTTATTTGCAAATAAATTTTAAAAAATGCAAATACATTTACCAAAACTAAGATAAACCAATTTTTCAAATTTCACAAAAATTTGCCAAAAAATCATGTATTTTTTTCAAAACTCAGGTAAATTTATTTAAAAAATAAATAATTTGAAAAGACGCGAATAAATTTTCCAAAAAAACCTAGATAAATTTGCAAAAAATACGGAAAGATTTGTTCAAAAACTCAGTTAAAATTTTCATAAACTCATTATCAAGTTTATTTGAGTTTTTATCAAATTTATCTGAGTTTTGTCAAATTGATCTGAGTTTTTATCAAATTTACCTGACTTTTTGTCAAATTTATCAGAGTTTTTTCGAAAATCTATTTGAGTTTTGGCAAATTTATCTGAGTTTTTGGCAAATATATCTAAGTTTCTGACAAATTTTTCTCCATTTTGAAAATTTTAACGGTGATTTTGAACAAATCTTTCTGTATTTTTTGTAAATTTATCTAAGTTTTTTGGCAAATTTATTTGCATCTTTTCAAATTTATTTGTGTTTCTTTTAAATAAATTCAACTGAGTTTTGGAAAAAATACATGATTTTTTGGAAAAATTTTGTGAAATTTGAAATTTTGGTTTATCTTAGTTTTGACAAATGTATTTACACTTTTCGAAATTTATTTGCAAATAAGAATTTTATTTACGTCTTTTGAAATTTATTTGCATCTTTTGAAATTTATTTACATTTTTTGAGTTTTATTTGGATCTTTTAAAATTTATTTGCGTCTTTTGAAATTTATTTATATTTTTTGAAATTTATTTGGATCTTTTGAAATTTATTTATGTCTTTTTATTTACGTCTTTTACAATGTATTTGCGTCTTTTGAAGTTTATATTGCATCTTTTGAAATTTATTTAGATTTTTTTATTTTTTTTCAGATCTTTTGAAGTTTGTTTGCATCTTTTGAAATTTATTTATATTTTTTTATGTTTAGTTGGATCTTTTGAGATTTATTTGCATCTTTTTAATTTCTCTGCATTCTTTTGAGATTTATTGCGTTTTTTAAAATTATTGCGTTTTTTGAAATTTATTTGTGTTTTTTTTAAATTTTGTTTTCTATTTCTGAATTTATTTGTGTTTTTTTAGAATTTATTTGAAAATCTCATTAATGGGATTTCATTAATCGTGGCCAATTAAATGGTAGTTGACCATTATTATTGGCATATCCCACTAATCATGGGATATGATTTAAAGAAAGGGTAAATTTGACATTTTATGTCTTCAAATTTGGAAAAATAACCTATCACACTGTGAAAAAATACTATGGATCTAACGCCATAAAGTGAAATGTTCAGGGACGTGTCACCGAATGCCCCATATTCTAATAGGGGTTCTTGTAGCTATGAAACAATGAAACTCAGATTTCCTCTTCCATAGAAATGGTTACCAGTGAGGGCCGATCGGACTTCCTTTTTTGGTTTTTTTGGTTTAAGAGGAGAGAAATATATGTTTGACTCCTTTCTCCAAGGAAACAAGGCTACACCGGATGTAGGGTTCCACTTCTACATAAAAAGATGTGCATAAACGCTTCCTTTGGACGTATTTGTTTGCATAGAAATTGAGTAAACATATGTAAATATTCATAGACAATCAAATAACCTTTCTTTTAAAGGAAAATTAATCTCTTCTTATTTTATTTAATTTTAGCTAATTTTAGGAACACATGGAATTCATAGGAATTCAATTCCTATAATTAATATGCAAACAAACAGGCCTTAAATAACGTTGATGTGTAATCATCAAAAAAATAAGGCCCCTTCTTTGCTATTTCAGGGCTAAGGCTACAACATATGCTCTTCTTAAACTTTCATCTTGATAGAAAAAGGCAATTGGCGTAATCAATGAACCTAAGTAATTAGACAGTTCTAGGGGTTGCAAAGGGTTGTTGGGAAATTTCTTCCAACAATTGGTAGGCAATGTGATTCTCCAACACCAATCACCAATTAAATGCCATAGCAATGCAACAAAGGCAAGCATACATCAAACCACCATCATGTAGACAAATAGAAAACGACAAGAAACACACAAAACACAACATTTACTTTGTTCGGTCACAATGTGTAATGTACATCCATGGGAGAACACTACAAAGCTTTCTCTTTACCTTTGATGGAGATTAGAAGCCAACTACCAAGTGAAGATATAACAACCTACTTACAAGTTCAAGCTTTCAAAGCTTTCTTTCCTCCCCTTGCTCTTGGTCTTCTGTGAGAACTTCTTCTCTTGCCTCTTCTCCCAATCTCTATATATACTCTCTTAGCTCTTTTCAAAGAATATAAAGGAATGTTATTCTCTTTTCCCTTAGGACTTTCTACAGAGAAAGAAGCTCTGTAACCATTGGATCTACTCACTCATATGGCCTACCTTAAAAGAGCTAAAAGAGAGTAAAAATAAAATAAAGAAAAATATAGGGGTGGGGAGGGAAATAATGGAGATTTAGCTTCACACGTGTTGCATGCGCGCGCACACACAACACATATATAACAATCTCCCACTTGAGGGTAAATCACCAACCCTCAAGCCAATGACCAAGCATGCATTGTCCTCCAAGTCCAAGCTTATGTATTTTCCTTGCTTAGATCTCTTAGGCACATTCAATTCTTTTCAGCTGAAAAAACCTTTGTCAACATGTCAGTAAGGTTCTTGTCGGTGTGGATTTTGTCTACTTGCAAATCACCACGTTCCAACGCCAATCGAATGAAATGATACCGAACTTCTATATGCTTTGTCTTGAAGTTATAGATTGCATTCTTTAAAAGTACAATTGCACTTTGATTGTCGCAATGCACAACATAGTTCTCTTGTTTCACTCCAGCCTTACAAAGCAATCTCTTCAACTAAATCACTTCTTTCGCTGCTTCTGTCAAAGCGACATACTCAACTTCAGTTGTAGACAAAGTAACAATGTCCTACAACCTTGACAGCCAACTAACAGCACCACCACCAACTTTGAAGACATGGTCAGTAGTGGACCTTCGTGTTTTTCGATAACCTGCATAAGCATACATTTCGTGTCCCCTTCAAATATCGAATAATCCACTTTACCGCTTGCCAATGTTCCCATCCTGGATTGGAAATATATTGTGAGATAATTCCCACTGCATGAGCAATACCAGGCTTTGTATAGACCATAGCATACATTAAACTACCCACTATAGAAGTATATGGAACATTATGCATCTTGATTATATCTGCCTTATTCTTTGACGAGTCTTGTTTGGACAGGTTGAAATGATCAGGCAATTGTGTGGAAATAGGTTTACAATCATTTATATTGAAATGCTCGAGTACTTTAGAAATGTACTGAAATTGACTTAACCAAAGCTTGCCATGCTTTAGTCCCTTTCAATGTTCTTGTCTAGGATCTTCTTGGCTAGTCCAAGATCCTTTGTAGCAAAGCACTTAAGACTTGTGCAGTTTTTAAGCTCTTGACTTCATTCACATCATTGCTTGCAATCAACATATCATCAACATAAAACAACAAAACAATAAAAGTTGTGTCATATGTTGATCCCTTGAAATATACGTAATGATCAGATTCACATTTAATGTAACCTTCATCTTGCATGAAGTTGTCAAGCTTCTTGTACCACTGTCTGGATGCTTGCCTCAATCCATACAACCTCTTTTTCAACTTGCAAACCAAGTTAGAATTAGTTTTGTCCACAAAACCTTTGGGTTGAGACATATAAGTTTCTTCATCCAAGTCACCATGCAAGAATGTAGTTTTGATATCAAGTTCTAGATTCAAACTTGCAACCAAATATAAAACAACTCTAATAAAGGAATGCGTAACAATAAGAGAGTCTCATTGAGGTCAATACCTGCTTTTGTCCATAACCACTTAGAGCCTTCAGCCTCCCACTTAATGACATACATCCATCTATTCTTCAATGCTTTCTTTCCTCGTGGAATTTTACCAACTCCCATGCGTCGTTCTGATGCAAAGAGTCAATTTCTTCTCTCAACTTTCAATTTCTAGCAACTTAAGGACAGCCTTGATTGAACACCATATGCAAATAAAAGATGAGAGATCAAAACCCCTCTCTTACAAAATGGAGTAGGCATCAGTCCTGACTCTACAGAAGACGATAGCATAGCCGAGAAAAACTCCATAGCAATAGCAAAGAGACAAGGAGAAAAGGACAGTCTTGCCGAAGTCCCTTTTAACTTCTGAAGTATCCTGCTGCTTTACCATGAATAAGGATTGAAAAATGTAGATCCTTCACACAAGCCATAATAAGACCAATAAGATGATGCTGGAAATTCATAGATCGAAGAGCTGATTCTAAGAAATCACATCTAAGGGTATCATATGCTTTTGCTAGATCTAACTTAAGGCACATACATGGAGCACCTTTCTTCAAATGAAACTGATACAAAAGTTCTTATACTGGGAGGATGTTATCAGCAATTGACCGTCTTGGGATGAAAGTTCATTGCATAGGACCCACCAGCTTAGACAAAAGACGTTTAAGGAAATTAACAATAATACGAGTAATAATCTTGTATAGCTCAATTGTAAGGGAAATTGGCATGTACTTACTAGGGGTAACTGTATTTTCAGATTTTGGCAGCAACACAATGAACGTATCCTTCAACTGCTTCACCATCATAGAGGATTGAAAAAAACAAAACCCTTAATTGCCATAAATACATCATTTGCAATAATAGGCCAGCATATCTTGTAAAAATGAGCATTGGGCCTTATCAGGATTGGCAGTTTTATGACCTCCTCAATTTCCGGAACAGTAACTGGTAAAATCAGTCTTTGACGTTCATCATTAGTCAAATAGCTAAAAGGCTGAACATGATCAAGGGAAGAGTCAAGATTTTTTAACTGAGGGGCTAGAATCCCTTTAAAATGATCAACAATAACTTCTTGAATAAGCTTATGATCAGTTAATTTTGTGCCTTTTGAATCAACAATTCTTAAAATGTATAAGACTTCTGATGAATCATGCTTTCCTCAGCACGCAATAGTAAATCAAGATTGTGCTTGGCCAATTTTTCTGCTGATTGCAATTCAGTATTATGGGGATCCCATGTCATACTTTTTTTTAATTTCATCAAGTGACAAGTGGCATAATCGCAGGGATTCATTGTATACAGTAGAAATATAAAGAGGGGTTTTGTAACCAAGAAAGATTAAATCAATTAGAAGTTCTCTCTCCCAATCCCAAAGTGCTCTCTTTGTATGGATGTGGCTTGCCCACTGGGGCATTCAATAGATATTGTGCCATCAGCAACCTCACCTGGACCCAATCACATCCCCATTTGCTAGTGAGTGAATTGGATTCTCATAGGGTTCCATGTGATTGCAGAAAAGAGTCACTCTCACACCATAGCGAAAGATGCCTCTTAGCATAACGCTCTTGTTTCAAGGTCTTTGACAAAATCTAAGAAATGCATTTTTTTTTTATAAAAAATAATGTTTTGTGGAAATTGCAAACGACAGTTAAGGATGCCCGGCAAATACCTTTTTGTGAAAATTATAAGCAATCATTGTCGCTTGTAATTTTTTTAATAAAAAAAAATACTACTGTTAGATTTTATTTCACTCCATTTTTATTCTATTCCATGGCTAACAAACAGGGCCCGACGTTTTTGGCCCAACGAGATTAATCCCGATGTGGTGCCCACTAAACCCACACAAACGCATTCGGTACAAAACTAAGATAGATTTCCAATACAAGAAATGGAGAGCAAACACATGCCTTACGCCGTTTCACCAACTCCCAGGGTAGTTTCAGCTTTACCTCTTTTAACACCTCCAAATATTAAAGGATCAAGTCTGATACATTGGACATTGGTAGCTGTGCAATCCATGCTTATGAAATGAACGGTCACTCTAAGGCGCAAAGTGCTGTAAAAACTAACAGTTTCTTTTGCCGACCATCCATTCCTAGCCTAGATAGGATAGCTAGCAACATCAATGCATCAAACTTTGCTACCAAGATGTCTAATCATATACGTAGCTTAGGCCCAAAATAATAAAAAGTAGCTACATGTAAAATAAAGTAGAGTAAAACATCAAAAGAATAAAATATAATATGATTATGATGATATTTTATTTTTAGTTATTCAGTATGGAATATTCGACTTTTTGTATAGAAAAATGAAACTTTTTTATCATTTAGTGGAGAAAGGAGGTTACTTTTTTAACTTTTCTTTTTAAAAAAAATAGAAAAAAATTTGAATTAAAGTGTTATTGATGTAACCCCTTGTCTAAAAAATAGAGACTTTACTTGACTAATCTAAAAAAGTGTCAAACGGGCCCCACACTGTTTGAGAAACTTACTATTAGATTGGAGTGGAGTAAAGAATATTTTAAAGAAAGAACAAAATATAATTGGATTATTAAGGTATCTTATTTTTAGTTGTTTGGCATGAAATCTTTTTAACTTTTTGTATAAAAATGAGGAGTTATTTTTTCTTTTATTGGAGAAATTAAGGTTTTTTTTTTTTATTTTTTTTCTTTTTAAAAAATGGCAGAAGTTTTGAATTAAAGTGCTCTTTATGTTACTTTTTTTAGAAATGGGGGTTTTATTTCGCTTGACTCTATTAGTAGAGTTGCCAAACGAGAAGGAAATGCGAAAAAAGGTAGGCCCCATTGGAGTGTAAATAATGGCAAGCAGTTCACCTATAATGAAATTTTCGATATAAAATCAATATTTATAGAATTGTTGCTCGGTCACTGTTTTTCTTTGTATTGAACAAGAAAACCCTCTACACACTGATAACGGACAGAGTGTTGAGAATAAAAAAAAAAAAATTGGAAAAAAACAACTGATTAACTTTTTCTTATTTTTGAGAAAATTACAAGGAATTACATGCCATAACTCAAAGAAGTGGTTCAGATAGCTCCATCTCATTCGAACTCTGATGGAACTCAGCCTGGGATCCTACCAAGCTCAGCCCTAGCCACTGCCATGGCCAGCATACATACCTTGGCCTATTCCGTTTCTCTGAGTCTTCGCGATTATCTGATTCTTCAAGTTGACGGGTCAGTTCCTCCAACCTCTCCCTCAGCCTAGAAGACCTCAAGTCCGCCAATTTTAAAGACTTCTCAGCTGCGTCTCTGGCAGCCATGGCTGCAACCGCTGTTTCCTCTTTGAATTTGAGCTTGTTTTCTGATTCTACCATGGCTTGTTTTGCCTCCTCCAATTCCTGCCTGAGGGCCGACAACTGCATACAACAACCAGAACAGTTCAGAATTAAGAACTAACTGGAAACTTCGAGTGTCTCAAGGAATAAATAATAGCTGAGATTTAAATTTGAAATTTTCAATATTTTGATGGAATATAACATGCATGGCTTTTCCATAGTGGATATTCCTTTTTATTTGTCTTCTCTGAAAGATGGAAAAAGCTGAGCCATCGTCTTCCATTAACTATTTCACATTCAAAACAAAGAAAGGAGAAGATAAGCATGGAGATGATAGATAGATCCAAGGGAGAACCCAAACATCATGAACACACGAAATTTCTAATGATATTTAGACACCCAGAATCACAACTTCCATCCATCTATTATTTCCCCACTACTCTACTCATAATAAATGAACAAAATATTTCTCCACTGCCTAATAATAGATATGCAAAATAATAAACCCAACTAGATGGGAAACCACATGAGGACCATCACAAATTTCGTCATTCCATTATATGAACTACTGTAGCAGAGTCGGTTAACAAGAAATCCAGCCTCAACTGCTTTTTGGCCAAAATCTAAACCTTTTAATCACGTATCCCCACTAGGGCTACACCTAACGTAAAACTGTGTGAGGAACCTCGTGGGTGAAATTGACAGATACTAATTAACTCTATTTTGTGTTTTTGGGTAATGAGGTTATATAATGGTTGGCAATGGTGTTCCACTATGCCAGTGGACAAATCCTAATGGAATATAGAAAGAAAACGGAAGTTAACAATGGGCAGGATATATAAGTTGCATTTACAGTTCATAAGAGTCATTTTCATCATTTGCTCATCTCATATAGGATGACCAACATAACAGTAGTAACAGTAGGATACTCAGAAATTCTCCATCATCTAACAGTTCACTGTAACAGTCTCCTAAATATTCATCATGGCGAACAAGTTAGGGTGGATTAGAGATAGTTGGTCGTTGTTCGTGACTAATTTTGCTCCAGTGACAACAAAGGATCTTTTTTATGTGTTTAAGGCGGCAGGTCCAGTTTTTGATGGGTTTTTTTTTTTTTTTTTTTCTCAAAGTTAGGAGCTCAGGAAACGGAAGATGACATGGGTTTGTTCGTTTCAAGACAGAATGGGATGCAAATAGGGCTATTCAAAGACTGAATGGCAGAGTTGTCTGCGGAAGGAGAATTGGAGTACAGATCGCAAAGTTCTTAATAAAAATATTAAGTATCCGAGGCCTTCAGAAGCAGTTAGGAGATTGGAATTGGTGAATGTAAAATCAATTTCATGGAAGAGTTTATTCGAATCACCGTTGCAGTATAATAAATGTGGAGAAGGAGGGTAATGAACAGGTTTGGATAGAAGTGGGTGGCCTTAAGGTGGTCAAGCTAGCAGATTCATTTGCTTCTACTTTAAAAAAAGCGGTTTGTGATTCTTTTGTGGTCAGTGTCTAGAATCGATGCTTCTGAGAGTGGACATTCAACAGCGGTTGTTCTTTTCGATAATGGGGATACAAGTACAGGTGAAAACGATTAATTGGTCTCTTTTTTGGATTAAGCCTACATCGTAGGAGGATTTCTCTAATTTGATTAAATTGGATTATGATGCAGAACGAGCCACCACTTGTCCCACCCAAGATAGTTTTAGGAATATTTTAAATTTTAGTAGTTTCCTAATTTTATTGTAATTGGGCTTAGCACTGCAGTTTATTTACTTTCCTAGTTTACATAGAGATTTCTTAGGCTCTAAGCTTTGTTTTATCCTATATATATGGCATTGTAGAGATAGAAATCTCATACTTGATTATTGAATAGAATTGTGGGTTTTTCCCTCGGAGAGGTGCGTCCTCGTGTTGATGAAATCTCTGTGGAGATAATTTGAGGAGTTTGCGGACATGGTACTTCGGCACACCACGCAAGCCCTAACCTAGGGCCTTCATCAATTGGTATCAGAGCGAAGCTCCACATTGCTCCGATCCATCTCCGGTCATCGATCAGAGCCTATCCACCATCCTCCCCTTCCATCACCCCCACATCGAATACCAATCTAGCCCCCATCTCACACAAACCCATTACTGCCAATCAAGGATAAAAATATCGGCCGCTACACTACATCGGGCATAGTGGTAGTGGCCGCTACAATAAATGAATTTTATCGGCGCTCACAACTGTGGCGGTCCGTCGCGGCCGCCACAAATCCGTAGTGGCCGATACAAACCGCTACATATATGTATTGGCCACTACAAACCGCTGCAACAGGGGAAAAAAAAAAAAGAAAAGAAAAGAAAGAAAAAGGATGGAAGTATGACACCGATCAAATAAAAAATAGAAGAAAAGGAGAGGAAGTACAACCAAAAAGAAAGAAAGAAAAAACAGAAAAAAGAAAAGGACATACCTGGAGCACCACGTTCATCCAGCAGCAGCAGCATCTTCACCACCATGGGCATGGCACCATCCGGCAGCAGCAGCAACTCCACCGTCTCACAGAAGCAGGCGAGCAGCACCAAGGGTGAAAATGGTGCAACTGCTTTATGAGGGACCTTCTTCTTTCATCGTTTTCTTTCTTTTTTCCTTCTTTACTTCTTCTGTCATGAGAAATTACCACCATCTGACCTTCTTTATTCGTTTTTTTCCTTTTTTTCTTCTTCTCCTCCACCCTTTCTTTCGCTCTCTCTACCTTTCTCAATGCTGACCCTTGCAGCAAAATGAGAACTAGGGTTTCGAAAGCCCATTTTGGTTTTCTCAATTTTTATTTGAAGAAAGGGGCAGATATGGGTCTATTACATGCTCTATGGGGCCTATCTACTAACAATCACACTCAATATTAGCGAGATTAGCAAAATATTATGCATTACTAATCATATTCATTAATCACTTCAATAAAAAAAAAAAAAAGGGTCATAATTAAATTTCATTCTAATTGAAAAGTAGGACTTAATTATTAAATTTCACTCTAATTGAAAATTGGCCTTAATTAAGTTTCACTCTAACTGAAATCAGGTCTTAATTAAATTTGAGCCCTGCTACCTGTCCCGGATGTCTAATTGAAATCAGGGATTCTGTCTTAGCATTTTTGATTAAATTTATGTCAGTCAGGCCTAATTGAAAATATGCCTTAATTAAATTTCAATCTAATTGAAAATAGACCTGGCAAAGTAACGCTCTAATTGAAAATAGGCACAGCAAAATTTGACTCTAATAGACATGGGCCCTAACCAAATTTCACTCGAATAAATATGGGCCTGACCAAATCTTATCTAATTGGAAATAGGGCCCTCGACTAATTTTACTTTAACACGAAAAGAGCCATAGCCAATTATCACTATAACAGTAAAAATAACCCTTACCAAATATGTTGTGCAATTTTGCTAAAATTGCTTAATTGTGCCGGGTTTTAATTTTAAGCATTTTATCAATGTGAATATATGTAGATAGATAGATAGATAAATATTGTCAGCGATATAGGACCTCATATATTGAGGGCACCATTACGCCCCTTTTTCTTACTTACTTTTGCAAAAGAAACACATTTTCTTTCATTTTACAATTTTCTAGATTTTCTAGAATTTTTTCAGATTTTTTAGGTATTTTTTCAAATCGCACCACTACGACGCTACGTAGCGCCCGCTTCATAGCGATTTGGCGGCGGGCGTAGCCACTATTTTTGTCCTTGCTACCAATCCCTTGCATATCCAAACCCCACTCCCAAACCCTACTCCTTCCACCAACCCGACGACCATCTGCTACCTTCCACTTCGAACCAAAACCCTTCCAGCTCCCATCCCACCTGCGCCCTGCCTCGCTTAACCCAACTGTATCCCATACACCGTCGTCCCGTCACCCTCCAAAACCCAAACCAGAGAAACAATACATATATAGAAGTGAGAATAAGAAGAAGAGGAGGGAAGAGGAAGCTACCGTGCACTGAGGACGTCCTCTCCGTCTTGTCGTCGTGCCATTTTGGTGGAACAGGCCACCATCTCTCCATCACTCTTCTACAAACAAAGACGAGAGGAAAAGTTCTTCGAACCCTCTTTTTTTTTCTTCTTGCAAGCACGGAAATCGAAGTTCAAGGGAGATAGTCCAAACGTGTGCTAGTGGGCTGTCTTCAAGTTAGTTTGGGCCTGGTTTCCAAACCCAGGTCAGTTCAGGTCAAATTCGTCGACCCGAACAACAAGATAAAGAATACAGAATTGCTAACAGCATCCTGACATCAGCAA
The DNA here is from genome assembly GCA_003546025.1 of Camphora micrantha. Classification (NCBI taxonomy): domain Eukaryota; kingdom Viridiplantae; phylum Streptophyta; class Magnoliopsida; order Laurales; family Lauraceae; genus Camphora; species Camphora micrantha. The sequence goes on along the minus strand of QPKB01000012.1, from coordinate 20,187,042 downwards.
CTTCAATCAAAGGCACAGGTTGATCACTTGTAGGGCTGAGAAATCTTTTTACAATATTGGACTCATCCACCGTCAGATTTCAAATCCGTTTTCACCAGCGTGACCATGGAGAGCTGATTTGCACATCAGGTCAGTCAAAAAATTTCAATTTGCATTAAAAAAATGCCTCCTAAGAAACATGTAGAAGTGGAGTCTTCCTCCACAAACAATGAGGATTTGAAGGGAACCATTGCGGAATTGTTGAAAAATGTCAATCAATTATGCACAATGATGGTTCAAATCCAAGAGACTCTTGCAAGGATGGAAACTAGATTGACCAATTACTAGATTGGCGTGCAGATAATCACCGCAATGATGGAGAACATATTCGGAATCAGTGAGATCCACGGGCAGTCAATGTTGACCGTGAATTAGGGATTAAACTCGTGATTCCTGAATATGATGGAAAGTTAAAGCCAGCTAAATTCATGAAGGGTTGGTGTGTCAAAAATATTTTTGCACACAAGCCTATGACAGATGGTCATAAAGTCACCCTAATGGCAACTCAATTTCGTAATTATGCTGCGATTTGGTGGGCCGAGTTGCAAAAGAAGAGAAGGAATCAAAATATTGACCCCGTTGATACATGCATCGAGATGAAAAATCTGTTGAATTACTCGAGATTTGCATTAAGTTTTCAAGACTTGAAACAAGGGCCATGCAAGCTCGTTGTGGCTTGAATGAGGATGATGATGTGTTAGTTGACCGATATTTTCATGGGCTGCGAATTGACATACAACATATACTTGCATTTAAAAATTTTGACAATGTTGAGAGATCATCCAACATGCCATCAAAGCCGAAGACATAGCAAATTATCAGGCCCAAAAATTTAGTGTCTAAATGGCCTGCACAAAAAGCTCTCCATCAAAGCCAAATTCTAATCGAAGTTCCAGTTTTTCAGAAAAGTTTTCCTCCAAATTTGAAGATCAGTATAGGTTCACATGTTTTCATTGTAAGCAAATTTAGTGTCTAAATGGCCTGCACAAAAAGCTCCATCAAAGCCAAATTCTAATCGAAGTTCCAGTTTTTCAGAAAAGTTTTCCTCCAAATTTGAAGATCAGTATAGGTTCACATGTTTTCATTGTAAGCAAAAGGGACACCGTTCATTTGAATGTACTAAACAAATTAACTTAATGGAAGGTGCACACAATAAACCGGAAAACACAAGATGATCCTAAAGATGAAGATTCGGAGGAAGTGGAAGAAATAGAAGCTGAAAATGATTGTGAAGCTCTCTTGGTTCTCCAGGAGTCTACACGCACTGTTGAGAAGAGATGACCGCGAAAAAATATTTTTCATTCCATATGTACAATACATGGGCAGAAATTTACAGTTGTGATTGACGGAGTTAGTTGTGAAAATATCATCTCCCAAACTCTTGTTGATCGCCTGAAGTTGAAGGTTTACAAGTACAATCGCCCCTATTTTGTCAAATGGCTCATGACATGTGATGAAGCGCAAGTGCGACTTACGTGTCAAGTTACTTTTGCAGTTGATGATGCTTATAGAGATACAATTTGGTGCGATGTGTTACAAATGGATAGCAAAGGTATCTTATTGGGTCGCCCATGGAAGTATGACAAGAATGGAACTCATGGGATGCACGACAACACGTACACATTCATGCATGGTGAAAAAGAAGTCACACACTATCCAAAGCAGGAATCATCGAAGAAAAAATCAAGGGCCCATGTCACAAAGGAAGTGCTTCACGTACACCATGTCTACAGAGGCAACTTGAAGAAACCCGAGTTCGAGGTCGAACTCTTCTTTCAACTTAAAAGGAATGATGTAGAACGGGCTACCACTGGTCCCACCCAAGATAGTTCTAGGAATAATTTAAATTTTAGTAGTTTCCTAATTTTATTGTAATTAGGCTTAGCACTCTAGTTTATTTACTTTCCTAGTTTGGATAGATTTCTTAGGCTCTAAGCTTTGTTTTATCCTATATATATGGCATTGTAGAGATGGAAATCTCAGACTTGATTATTGAATAGAATTCTAGGTTTTTCCCTCGGAGAGGTGCGTTCTCGTATTGAAATCTCTGTGGAGATAATTTAAGGTGTCTGCGGACACAATGCTTAGGCACTACACACAAGCCCTAATCTAGGGCTGCATCAGATTCCTCCATGAACGATTGTCTAATAAGAAGGGTGGATCAGTGGACGAAAGTGTTAGGCCTTGTTTGAGACCCTACTTGGGGTCATCTGGAAGGAATCCCTCTCCATCCTTGGGACAAGAGGGTTTTCCAAAGTCTGGGTGAGTGCTTGGGGATAGTGATGGAAATAGAGAGAGAAGCTACATGTCAACGAAAAATTGATAAGGTTAGATTACTCATCTTGAGGGATCCTCAGAGATGCATTGCAATAAATGTTGCTTTGGAGGTGGGAGGGGTTCAATGCAATATTTTTGTTGTTGGAGAAAACGATTGTAGGCACTGTGGGAAGGTTAGCCGGCCGGCGGCGATTCAAAGGTTGTTTGTATTGCCGGAGATTCACGACACAATGATTGCGGAAAATCTTCCATAATCTTCTTGCGATATTCCAGCAAATTTGAATTTTCAAATTGAAAGCTCTAATCCAATCGATCTAATTGTGACAAATAAGGAAGTAAATCCAGTGAAGAAGTGAGCACCTAAGATTGAGGAGATTTCTCGAAATTCCTCAGTAGCCGAACCCATATGAAGTCAAGAATGAGGCTCTTGGATTTCGCCACACGCCAGGAAGGAAAAGGGACTTTGCAAGCTGCCCTACTATTAAAGGAATCTTCAGCAAGATTCGAAATGACGTTACTACCCCTACTACTTCTCAAAATCCTCAACCTGCCCAACAGAACGATGTTTCTGAGCCAATGAAATTCCCATCGGATACTCAGGTCGACCCGTTTGTGCTTCCATACACAGCTGTGGACCCTACATTCAATGCAATTAACAAAGACCAGAAAAGGGATGTTCGACAATGGGGGGCTCAGACCAAGATTATCAGTCGTCCAAGGAGGAGGATGAGGGAGACTTTCCACCAGAAGAACAAGAAAATGAGCAGGCTCTGGTAGAGGTGGATTAACCAGAAAATCTGCAGGCCCTTGCTGGAGAACAAGTTTTTTCCAATCAGAGTGACAAACTTGATGATCGAGGAAAAATTGGCTCAGATTGCTGATGTTTTGGGAATTTCAATGGAAGTAAGGATAAGGGATTTGAGGAGGTTCATTCATGAGATGGTGGCAGACGAGAATGAAAAATGTAAGGGAAAATGGGAACTAGATAAATTGGCGTATTCAGTCAATTATGATCGTCCACCTTAGGACAGTCAAAATGGTGTGAAGTTATTGAAATTATGAAGATCATTTCCTGAAATGTTCGTGGTATAAATTCAGATTCAAAGAGAGCAGTGATGAAAGGGATCTTTCAGTCTTATAGGGGTAAGTGCTTATTTATTCAATAAACTAAAATGGAGATTATTGCTGATCAGATTGTGAGGTCGTTCTGCCCTTGGAGAAGCTGTCAATATGCATTATGTCCTTCCATAGGAGCTTCTGGAGGTATTATACTGGTGTGGAATGCATCTTTTTGGCACAAATTGGATGAATTTGTGGGGAGAGATTCTGTTTCAGTTCTGTTAAAAGATGTTAGATGTGATGTTGAATGGGTGGCCAGTTCAGTTTATGGCCCTACTAACATTAATGAGAAGGCAGATTTTTTTGGCATAACTAAATCAGGTGTCTAGATTGTGGAATCGTCCCTGGATGTTAGGAGGAGATTTTAATGTTAAAAGATTTCCGTCTGAGAGGAAAGGGGGTTGTTCAAGTTCTCCATCAATGCGGGAATTTAATAATTGGATCATGTCTCGAGCTTTGCAATTTGCCTTTGAAAGGAGCAGAATTTACTTGGTCTAATTCGTAGGAATGTCCAGTGATGAGCCGATTGGATCGATTTTTAGTTTCGACATAGTGGTTGAATTTATTCCCTGATTGTATTCAACGAGCTTTGGTGCGACCAATTTCAGATCATTAGATAGGTACGGAAGATTGGGGTCCTACTCCTTTTAAGTTTGAAATTGCTTGGCTTTCAGAACAGAGATTTCTTGATGTTGTCAGAGACCGGTGAGCCTCTATTTCTATTAGTGATTGGATGGGTTATCAGTTATCTCATAAGCTAAAATTCATTAAAGATAAATTGAAAGGTTGGAGAAAAGATGTTTTTGGTAGCATTATGATAAGGAAGAATCAGTTGTTAGCAGAAATGCAGATAGATGCGAAAGAGGAAGAGGGATCAATAGAAGAGGTAGACCAATAGAAAATTGCTTCAAGATCAGTTTCGTAGATTGATCTTTCAGGAGGAGATCAAATGGAAGCAACGTTCTAGAATCAAGTGGTTGAAAGCAGGAGACAGAAATACAAAGTTTTTCCATGCCATCACTACTGCCCGTCGCCATGCTAATCGGATAAATGTTATAGAGGCTAGAGGAAGGATATGGGACAAAAGGCAGGATATAGAAAGGTAAGTTGTAGAATTTTTTTTCAGCACTTATATACTGATGAGGCCGATCTAGGTCTCGAATGGATGGAGTTTCATTGAGGCAGCTGTCAATTTCCAGTGCTTCTTCTCTTGAGTTCCAGTTTATGAAAAAAGAGATCAAGGAAGTAGTGTTCAGTTTAGGTGGTGATCGTGCTCCGGGGCCTGATGGATTCCCAATTGTATTCTACCAACACTTTTGGGATATTTTAGAAGATGACTTACTAGTCTTCTTCAAGGAATTCCATACAAATGGAGCTATCACATGTGAATTGGGTGCTTCTTTTATAACTTTGATTCCTAAGAAGGATGGAGCTGTTTCAATTAAAGATTATAGGCCCATCAGTCCAATTGGAAGCTTCTATAAGATCTTAGCAAAGTTCTTGCCAATCGCCTTCGGAAAGTACTCCATGAGATAATTTCAGTATTCCAAGGAGGTTTTGTAGAAGGTCGCCAAATCCTTGATAGCATTCGTATTGCCCATGAGTGTATAATTTGCAAGTTAGATTGTGAAAAAAACTTATGACAAGGCAGATTGGGATTTCCTTCAATACATGATGACAAGAATGGGATTTGGTGCGAAACGGAGGAAGTGGATTCACTATTGTATTTCCTCAGCTCATTTTTCTATTATGGTGAATGGTTCACCAAAAGGATATTTCAAAAGTTCGAGAGGCCTTCGGCAAGGAGATCCTCTATTGCCTATGCTCTTTGTTATAGTGGCGGAAGCTTTGCATGCCTTAATGGAGAAAGCCAAGCATAACAATCTAATCAAAGGTTTTGCAGTGGAGAATGCCAATGACAAGGTAACACATTTACATTATGCAGATGATACCGTTATGTTTTGTGATGCTTCTTTGGATCGGTTGCAAAACCTAAAATGCATTTTGAAATGGTTTGAGTTCCTTTCGGGGTTGAAGATTAATTATGGTAAGTGTGAATTGATTGGAATTCGAACGTAAGAAAGCCATGTTGCTTCTTTGGCACACGTTTTTTGTTGTAAAGTTGGTAAACTTCCTGCTAAGTATTTGGTGCTCCCTTTATGTTCGGGACTACCAAAGAAACATCTTTGGGATCCGGTTGTAGAGGAGATTGAAAAGAAATTAAGTTCTTGGAAGGGAAGATATTAGTCTATGGGCACTCTAATTAAATCAGTCTTTCTTGCTTCCATTGCCCTAAATCAGTTTTACGGAGGATAGAAAGAATTCAGCGGGATTTCCTATGGAATGACTATTGAGAAGAAAAAGGTTTCATTTGGTCCAATGGGAGAATGTGTGTAAACCACTTTCTCAAGGTCATTTGGGTATTCGTTCTATTGAAAAAGTCAATCAAGCTTTATTGGGTAAGTGGCTTTGGAGGGTGGGAGAACTAAGGCCTGTGGCAGCAAATTATTAGTAGTAAATATAAGGTGGGCAATGGTGGTTGGTGTGTTCCCTTCCAAGCTAACCAGATTTCAGGCTTATGGAAAAATGTTTTACTTGTTCAGGTGGAGTTTGCTCGATGGATTCGGTATAGGGTCCAAGATGGCCTTTGGGTCAAATTTTGGCAAGATGAACGGTGTGGACAATTGGTGCTGTCTGATCAATTCCCAAATCTTTTTTTGTTGGATCGTAGACAACAAGGATTTGTTGCTGACTATTATTCTATGGAGGATGAACGGGTTGTGTGGGATTTCTCTTTCTGAAGGAATTTGACAAATATCGAGATCTCTGACTTTGCCACTTTGTTGGGTATGCTCAATAATATTTATTTTTCAGTAAATAGATCTCTGATGTAAGAATATGGAAACCAGATGCTAAGGGGCAGTTTTCAGTTATGTCTTTTTATAATGTTTTGACTGACAGAATTGAACCAACAGTAGGTTGGAATTCTTTTTGGGACCCTTTAATTCCACCTAGAGTGTTAACTTTTTGTCGGGTGGCAAGGAAGAGTAAAATACTGACGATTAATAAGTTGAGGAAAAGAAATCATGTTATACTTAACGGATGTCCTATGTGTTTATAAGATGAGGAAACTGTGCATCATCTGTTAATCCATTGCAAGTTTGCTAGTAAAGTTTGCTCCTCTATGCTTAATTGCTTTGATATGAATTGGGTTGTGCCAGGGATTGTCGAAGATCTTTTCCTACAATGGTGTTTTGGAAGTAAGGGTCAAAGGGGTAAAATTTTATGGAAACTAGTTTTATATGCTACAGTATCGAACCCTCTTTGGATTTGCCCAAGATTTTTGGAATTCATTTATTTCTCTCAGGGGTGCCTTGCTTTGGGTTTGGCGCATTTCATGTAACAGGCTTGTATGGTCCTGGAATATGGGTATCCGATCCTTATGGCCTAACCGGAAAAGTACAATCTATAAATCCAGCATGGGGTGCAGAAGGTTTTGATCCCTTTGTTCCGGGAGAAATAGCCTCTTATCATATTGCAGTAGGTACATTGGGTATATTAGCAGGTCTATTCCATCTTAGTGTCCGCCCACCCCAACGTCTATACAAAGGATTACGTATGGGCAATATTGAAAATGTCCTTTCCAGTAGTATCACTGCTATCTTTTTTGTAGCTTTCGTTGTTGCTGGAACTATGTGGTATGGTTAAGCAACTACCCCGATCAAATTATTTGGTCCCAATCGTTATTAGTGGGATCAGGGATACTTCCAGCAAGAAATATATCGAAGATTTGGTCGGAAAGAAACAGAAGAGTATTCAGAAATGTTAGTAAATCAGTCGAGGAGATTACTCAATCCATTGTTTGGAATGTATCGGAGTGGGCTTCTATCAAATCTCTGTGTCAGATCTTAATCGATCGTGGGATGCAGTTTTAAAAGGCCACTGTCATACAAAAGTTGTGCAAAAAGTTGAACGGTTCCCTCCCTTTGGAATTTTCAAGTTGAATTCGACGGCAGTTTTTCAAAGAGTACGAGTCAAGGAGACGTATTAGAGGTGTGATTAGAGATTGGAACGGAAACGTTATTAGAAACTTTTCTAGGCCTGTGGCTTCTATGGATGCTAATGAAGCTGAAGTGTTTGCTCTACTTATTGGGTGCCGTGAGTTGGAAAGAATAGGCAGTTCTCATCCTATTATTGAAGGAGGTTCTTTTTTGACTATTCAATGGGCTTCTGGGAAGGCTGTTTTTCCTTGGCAAATAGCGGATTGGGTGGAGGTGCAGGATATTTATTTCTAACAAATTGGGTGTTTCTTTTCGTCACATCTTACGGGAGGCTAACTCAATGGCGGATGGTTTAGCAAGCGAAGGAATTTCTCGACCTTCTATCATGTTTGATGTATAGTTTTTTATTATTTTTATTTTTTCCTGTTTTTGAGTATTTGTTCTGTTGTCCTCTTTTTCTAGTGGAATAAAATTTAAACAAAAAAAAAAAAACAACAATGGGCAGGATATAGTACAATCGGGAATGACAACTTCTGTGCCAAAAAAGAAAAGTGTCACACGGAATGAAAATTTGAAACCTTAACATATAATTTGTCAGGATGGAACCTTTAACTATGGCTCCCTCTTGGATACAAATGAAAGCATCTACAATGCCAAATATATACGTATACACTATTTAATCCTAGAGATCAAAGCTCCTATAAAGATGGCCAACGACCCCTAGCTATCTCATAGGAGGTCTGGATTGAGCTAGACAAGCCTTTCAAGTCAAGAGATCCCCTCTTACACGCTGTTTTTTTTGTGAAAACACATCCTGGCAAAGGGACTTTATGGAATTTCAGCATCAGACCTGCATACTGGAGAGCTTCTTAGTAATGGTGCACCTAAAACTTCGCATGGTTGCCAAAAATGGCTAACCACCAAAACGGAAATAAATTAAAGGGAAAATTTCAAAATAGGGCCTAACTTTTTAGTACATTTCAAATCATGACAAAATAAAAATCACATTTCAAATTTGTATTTTTCTTTCAAAACAAGACAAACGGCCTGATATAGGCACAGCCGGCAATTTTTCCCTTTTTTCTATTTAAAATTCCAAAAATGCCCTTATTCTTGAAGGGGCGTCTTTTTGGCACTCCGATCGGGCGACGGCAGCGGCATTGACAACTCCTCTGCAGCGGCGATAAGCTTGAGGAACATGGGGAAGGAGAGGGGGGACAAGCTTGACAAGTTGGTGGTTGGTGTCGCTCAAAAAGATCCTCTACAGGAGAACAAAAGGTAGTCCATCCATGGGTGGGCCCACTCTGACTCAGCTGACTGGAAAAATGCGATCGACCTGCGTAAGGCAAGGGGGACGATGCCAGTGCAGTGCTCAGCCATCTTGAGGAACATGGACATGGCGTGAAACTTGGCAATCTTGAGGAACATGGGCATGTTCCAAACAATGGGAAGCAAAACTCCAATCAATCATCTTCTCCCTTTTCATCATATCGGATTGCATATCCAAACAAAAAGAAAGAAAAAGGGAACCCATCTCCAAATCCTCTCTCTCTCTCTCTCTCTCTCTCTCTCAATGTAGCCAGCACTAGCACTCTGAACACACAACATGGCCAGCACTAGCACTTTATCTACAGCAACCCCATCTCATATACATACTGATGCAATCATAGGGTTAGGATGCAAGTGCTAGGGCACAATTAGGGTTCCCACTTGGAACAATCACGACGAAGACAATCTCCACGATAAACCCACATAGGGAAATTTTATTAACTCAAAAAATCACTGATATTACTAATCTCTACTATGCCATATTTATAATAAAAGAGTCTTAAGGACTAGGAAAGTAATTCTGATTAAACTAGGAAACAAAATAAAAATCCTACCTAAGTTAGAAACTAATCCTAATTACAATCTCGCTAAACTTAAAGTAATACTAATTAAAACTCAGAATTTCATGGGTCCCACATGTGGCCCACAAGTCTTGTTGAAAGGTCGTGATATTGCTACTACATCATTCTCCCCAGGTTGGAAAAGAGTTCGACCTCGAACTCGGCTCTTCTTCTGGATGTTGTTTCTGTAGATAGTGCGCACGTGAAGCGCTTCCTTGGTGAGACGAGAACGTGACCCCTTCTTTGGTGGCGTCAGCTTCAAAGGACAGAGTGTGACTTACTTTTCACCATGCATGAATGTGTACGTGTTGTCACGCATACCATTAGCTCCATTCTTGTCATACATCCACAGACGACCTAACAAGATATCACAACTATCCATGGGTATCACATTACACCAAACGGTATCTATATAATCTGCACCAATGGAAAAGGTAACTAGACATGCATATCGGACTTGCACTTCATCACCTGTCATTAACCATCTAGCAAAATAAAGACGATGATGCTTCCGAACTTTCAGCTGTAAGCAATCCACAAAAGCTTGGGATATGATATTCTGACAACAACCTCCATCAATGACGACTGTGCATTCTTTACCATTGACTGTTCCTTTGGAGCGGAAAATATTTTCTCGCAACCATTTCTTCGCAGTAGTCGATGTAGGTTCTTGGATGACCATGAGAGACTCAAGACCCTCCTCGGGGAAAGTGTCCTCCACTTCCTCTGTTTCATTCTCTTTAGGATCATCTAGAACATCTGTCACATCACTTTCATTCTCAATGAGGTGGATACGTTTTGGACATTCTGCTACACGATACCCTTGTTGTTTACAATTAAAGCATGTGAGCCTATTTTGACCATCGGGCATGGTGAAAACTTTCTCCGATGACGCACTTGGTTTAGAACTTGTCACGGAGGAATTCTTCTGCATAACTCATTTAGCTGCATTAAGTTTTTGGGCTTGATGATTAGCAATTCCCTCGGCTTTGAGAGCATGCTGAATAATCTCATTAGCATTATCAAAATGCTTGAATGCGAGGATATCTTGAATGTCAAGTGTAAGCCCATTAAAGTATCTGTCAACTAATACATCATCATCTTCATTCAAACCACAATGGGCTTGCATGGTCATAAACTCCTCAGAATATTCAACAATTGTCTTAGATCCTTGTTTCAAGTATTGGAAACGTGAACGCAGATCTCTGGAGTAATTGACAGGCAGGAATTTTTGTTTCAACAAATTTTTCATCTTGGCCCACGTGTCGACAGAGTCAATTTGTTGGTATCTTCTCTTCTTTTGCAACTCATCCCACCATATCGCAGCATAATTGCAAAATCGAGTTGCCACCAGTGTAATCTTATGACCATCCGTCATTGGTTTATACTTTATATGCAAAAATATTTTCAACACACACTAACCAATCCAAGAACTCATCAGGCTTCAATTTCTCATCATATTCAGGAATCACAAGTTCAATACCCAAATCTCGATCAACATTGACGGCATGTGGATCTCGTTGATTCCGATTGTATCCTCCATCATCTCGATGATTATCTTCACGCCGATTAATTTCCAAATTGGTTAATCGGATCTCAATCCTTGCAAAAGTCTCTTGCATTTGAAACATCATTACTGATAATTGCCCAACGGTTCCCCTAAAATCATCATTATGGGAGGAAGACTCCACTCCTACCAACTTCTTGGGAGGCATTTTTGTTTAAAGCAAATTTAAAATTTGTGACTAACCTAATGTGTAGATCTGATTTCCACGAGCACGTTGGTGAAAACGGATCGAAAATTTGATGTTTGATGAGTATGGTATCACGGAAAGAAGATCCGACCGTTGATCTTGGTCAAACCTGGGCTTTTAGGTCGCTGCTGATGAGAATGGGCTTTAGAGGAGCATATCCGACTGACCTAGACCTGGATAGATCCGAAATCAAGCCCAATCTGGGATGCACATGGCATGTGAGGCTCTTTTGAGCTTCGTGTCGATGGAAGGAGAAAAAGGGGACTATGAAAACCACTTTGTGTGCTATATGCCCCAGCAAAGAGAAGGGGACGATGGCGAAGGCGATGGCGATGACTTGGATCTCGGTGCTAGCATGTGACTATGACGACGAGGACAGCACGACGACAGTGAGGGCGGCGCGACGACAAGGACGACTCGATGCACGGTACGCTTCTCCTTGTTCATTCTGCTTCTCTGGTTTTTTTTGTTTTTTTTTTTTTTTTTTTTTTTTTTTTTTCCTCTCCTGTTTGGGGCGACGAAGTTGGAGATCCGGACGACGGCAGCGATGGTTTTGGTGTTGAATTCGAGGAAATAGGGATTTGGGATTGCAGCAATGCAAAGAGAAGGTGTTCTATGGTGGGGTTGGATGAGCCGGGTCTAGGACGAGTGTGACTAGTTGGAGATCGGCAGGGGTGGGGGAACTGGTTTCCATGGTTGGATTAGTGAGGGGGAGTCAGCAGAGGGGAGATGGGAGATGGAGATGGTTTCTGAATGGTGCGATTTGGGTTGCAGTTTGGGTGTTTCTGGAAATAGGTGTTTCGGTGTCTCTAGGCTGGGTTTGGGGATTCCGATGGAATGGAGTTCGGGCTGTGAAGGACGACGATGGCAGGCGGTGGATTTGGGGCTTCAGCAGATGGGTGAATGGTCGCAGGGGTCTTAGTTTGGATTATGGGATGGGGTGGGACAGTGGAGATGAACGTTGTTGATGGACGATGGATAGGGGTAATCAATGCCGATCGATCGGAGATCGTTCGGCTTTGATACCAATTGATGCAATCCTAAGGTTAGGATGCAAGTGCTATGGCACAATTAAGGTTCCCACTTGGAACAATCACGATGAAGACAATCTCCACAATAAACCCACGCAGGCAAATTTATTAACTCAAAAAATCACTGAGATTATTAATCTCTACAATGCCATATTTATAATAAAAGAGTCTTAAGGACTAGGAAAGTAATCCTAATTAAACAAGGAAACAAAATAAGAATCCTACCTAGGTTAGGAACTAATCCTAATTACAATCTTGCAAAACTTAAACTAATACCAACAAAAACTCAGAGGATTTCATGGGTCCCACATGTGGCCAGAGTCCTGTTGCAGGGCCATGATATTGCTGCTGCATCACATACCCACATGCCTCAAGGATCAAACCAATTTGGAGGGGCTGCCAGAGTGGCACCATTTGGGGTCGTTGGCGCATCTTAGCTAGAAGCTATGATTGTTGTTTGTCTTTCCCGAAGGCTTCTTTGCAGGTGGAGGATTGTGGCGCAGTTTCCACTTCCTGGAAGATTCTGGTTGTGGAGGTGGAGGGTTATGAAGGGCAATGGGGTTGCTATTGAATGGAAGATGCATTGATGATATCCTGACCTAGTTGATCCCACCATCAATTGTAACTATTGATTCCATCATCAGCAACGGCGGCAGCCATAATGACAGTTTGGTTTGTAGAGCAACTCCTAAATCCATCTGCATCAGCACTCGGTGTTGGCAATCTGCTATGCGTCCAGCATCTCTTGTATGTCCTCCATGAACTGGCCTCTCTTCCTCTCTTTTTGAGCCAAGGCAATCACTAATCATGCCTGTCCCGGCTGCATACCCAACAGTGCTGAAAACAGCGCCCCTACAGATTAAGGGCATTTTTGGGATTTTAGAAAAAAACAAGATGGGGAAAGTTGTTGGGAGTCCAAAATCCGGCCGGTTGTCCTTTTTTGAAAGAAAAATGGAAAACTTAAGGCCTATTTTGAAATGTGTTTTTTATTTTGTCCTGTTTTGAAATGTACAAGAAACTTAAGCCCCATTTTGAGATTTTCCATAAATTCAATGCTGATGGGAATTCAATAGTCAACCCAGGACCATTTGCAATGAATGGTAATTTAAACATTATAAAAGAAAAGAAAAGAAAAGAAAGCCAAGTTGTCATTCTTGGATTCAGTGGGTTTTGGGGACCCAAACAGAATGGCATCAAAGGGTTTCAATCAGTATTATCTGATCTCCATGGCCTGATCATTGCGAATGACAATTCAACGACGACAACTTCAGGAGCACGTGCAAGGCAACTTTTTTTTCCTACATATTATTGAAATAAAGCACTAGTAGCAAGCACAAATTCAACTTATGACATCCCAAGAGGAAACTCAGATGCAGAATTGCGGATGCATTGGCAAAATCCACGATTGACATGAGAACCTATATTTTGCTGATAGATTTTCATTTAAATCAATTGCCTTCCATTTGTTGCAGTAATTTATTCAACATGCCTCTTTCATCAACTTGAGGAGGCATTCTTCATTATATAATTTATTCAACATGCCTCTTTCATCACGATTGACATGACACGTGTCGGACACGGACACGACGATCACGGAGAGGTGTCCGTGCTTCCCAGGTTGGAAGACTCGATCTCACCGTCGGAGGTGTAGATCTTTACCGTGGCCTCCGGGCTACGCCATCAATTGGGTGGGGTTTTCGGAAGTTAGGTAGGGCTGCAGAGGTCTCAGGTTGGTCGGCTGGGTGTGGAGGAGTTTTAGGGTGTAGTAGTGGGTTTAGTCTTTGGCGGAGGGAGGAGGTGGGGAACACAAACGGCAAGAGGTCTTGAATTAGATCTCAGGTTGAATGGAGATGGTGCAGGTAGGGTTGTTGGGACAGGTAAAAGGCTGGGGTGGGTTTCGGTTGATTGCAGAGGTGGATGAATGACAGTAGATGGTGGATGGATTTTCAATCGGCGATCGGAACGGCGATCCGAGATGGAATCTTCGCTTTGATACCAATTGATGACGTAGCCCGAAAGCCACGATGAAGATCTACACCTCTGACGGTGAGATCGAATCCTAAGCCTCAAGCCCTAAGGCCAATTAGATGGGAACTCCCAAAGAACTCACGAGAGAAACTTCTTGAATTGTATTAGAATATAGCATGAACATGTCAAAAAGGAGCTTCTCTATATATAGAGTAGCATTGTTCCTAAATAAGCAATAAAGGAAATAGCTAATCCTAATCAACATATAAATTAGAAAGGAAATCTTCCTAAACAATTAAGCAACATACTATTCTAGAAATAAGTAAATAAAGTAACACTACTAATCTAGAAAACATGTGGAATATGTGGACCCCATCAGACGGGTCAGTCAAGGCTTGCGAGTCTTGTTCTTGGATTGTGAACTGGCTGCATCAATGGGTTCAACAATTAAAGCAGGAAACCTTTAAATCTCAACCTACTCTCATGACAAGTAATGAGCCCAAAAGTCAACCATATAAGAGTCATATTCACCATTTATTGAACCATGCCTTGCAATGGAATCAAGTGCACCGACTGAAGGTGTGGTCTAACCCAATGGTAAACACCAATCTTGTATGGGTGATTTTCAAGATCATCACCTGTCACATCTCCCTCTTTCCCTTTCCCTCTCCCTCTTGAGAAGTGAACGTTATCTAGATGTTGAAGAAAACATGAACCCAATTACTGAGGAGATGCATTATTCTTTAGACGAAGTCAATAAATTTTACAACAAAGATTCCAAGGCAGCAAAATTTAGCATGTTTTCAGTTCAACATTGCAATATAAAAGAGATAAAATAAGCTTTATCCCAGATGCTTTTTGTTCAGAAGGACAAACAAAGTCGAATCAAGATCAAGTGAGTGTGAAGTAAAAAAGAAAGCAGCCTATTGAAATAGAGGAATTTGATGCTTCACAAAGGACCCAAACTCACAAACCCACTCACACTGCACAACATGAGAAAGATATTTTACCCAAAAAAAAAAAAAAGCATGAGAAGGATGTAATAAGGGTAAAAAAAGGAGGGCAACAAGAAATCTAGATCGTTATGGCTAAAGGAGGGCGACAAGAACACCAAATTCTTTCATAGAATGGCTAGCGTCAGAAGAAGTAACAACTACATCAATAATGGGTGGTCCAGATTAGTCCTAGGGTTAGTTCTTTTCCTATATAATGGTTGATGATTAATGGATGGTCTAGATCAGTAATGGTTGACGATTAATGAAAATGGAGTTTTCTTCTACTACTCCTCTTAAAGATCTCTAATGCCTCCTGGTTTGGAGTTTGGTGAGAGCCCAAGTTTTTAATGCCTCCGGATCGGAGTTTGGTGAGAGCCCAATTTTTCCCTATCTACATCCACACCACATCTTCCCCTCCAATGTCCGCATCAATTGGTAACAGAGCCGAAGATTCGATAATTGGCTCCCCCATCATCTCTGGCAAAGGTCGTCAAATCCATCCCCTCTTTCTCTTGCTACAATCGAACATCACCCATAGTGGCCGATCATCACCATCATAGGCATCAGTCTCATCCCACAGAAATCCCATCATCGACTCGCTCACAGCACTACACAGCTGCTGAATCACATCAAAGCCCTTTTTCTTTACCCGATCCTTTCCAAATCATCGTAACCGAACCCCTTCTCCACCAAACCCATATCCAACCAGGACCCTGCTATCCAAACCCTCCACATCCTGTCTCTGCACGACAACACCCACCTGTCGACCTCCATACAAGCCCTAAACCCTAAATCCCAAATCCACAAAAAAAAATAATAATAAATAAAATAAATAAATAAATAAAAAAAAATCCCCATTCGCCCAAATCAGATCCCAAATCCCTTCCAAGCCCTATTAGGAACCCTCCCTCCCCCACTCCACTGCGTCCTTAACTCGGAACCCCAGCATCAAAAAAAAAAAAAAAAGAGAGAGAAGGAGAAGGAGAAGAAAACAACATTTTCATTAATCATCAACCATTACTAATTAGCCAAAGAGGTTTTACATCATTACATAGGAAAAGAACTAACCCTAGGACTAATCTGGACCATCCAAACACATTGATGGCCAGGATTAAAACCTCCTACTAAAATGACTTAAAACATAATTAAAAGTTCTAAATAATAGAAAAATAACATAAAATAAATGGATCGGGCCCAAGGCGTGGTCAGGGCAGATGGGTTGGGCCCATTAGTGGGTCGACCCATGGGGACCATGGGTGTGTCATGCATCAATTGGTCCTTCCTTACAGCGACAATCCTTTAATTGCTCCTGAACCCATATCTTGAAATACCAAAACAGAATCTCTTCAAAAGAGGTAAACCTCTCATAATTAATTATAAAAATGGTATATCTAATATTTCCCTGCACATTGTCCCTTTAACCTATACCCTGAATATTTTTACCATCACTTTTTTGTTCCTCAATCAGTAGAAACAGCATTCATTCAAGTGACACATGGTGAAAAAATTATTCTTTTAAGCATACTATAATCTCTATTCACATCAATTCATAGAAGGTTAGATCTCAAACACTGTACAGTCTGGGGCAAATAATGACTTCCAAAGGCATTAAAGTAATTTAAGGTTAACGGATCTCTTTATAGCTAAGATCATTCAATCAATTCCTCGCGAAAGATCAGTCAATAAATAAGTCAACAAATAAACAAGAGACCACAATTCCAGCAGCATGTCGGTTAGGTACTACTCCTATTAAAGAGACTTAAGTTTTGAGCTTTTTCACTTTAAATACAACAGCGAGTGTGACAGTCTAGCAGGGGGGAAAGGCAAGAGGTACAAATAATCAAAAGGTAACAACACTTCCAACAATAATAAGTAACTATATTTAAGGAAAACAAAATCTAAAATAACCATTTGACCTACTTTGTTAACATACCTGAGCCAGAAACTCCTGTTCAACAGCTCTGCCTGCTGCAGCTTCCTGTTCTGCTGCTAATTTCCACCTTGCAATTTCTTCTTCTGCGGCAGCAATATCCATCATAAGGCCTTCAACCTTAAAGAAAATAAGCACCGTCAATATTGAATGTATATGAGTGATATATATCCAACCACAAACTTAATGTTAGTTAACAGACATAAAAGAGAGCTACTAATTTTTATATAGCTAATCTGTTCATAAAGAAACAACTTCAAACATAGGCCCAAGTTGGAAAAGTATGTACACTTTCGTTTGCAACTCGCTCCTTCTCTTCCAGATCCTTTATCTGATGCTTTCTTTGGCTGAGCTCTTTTGCTTGAGCCTCTAAATGCGTTTTAAGTAGACTCAACTCTGCCCTTAATCCAGTAAAGCAGTATGCAAAAAATGAAGAACAATACTCAGCACAGGTTAAATAGTTGATATACTCTTCCTTACTCCAAAAATATATATTTATGTGAAACAGAACATTATCTAGCAGAGATATTCTTCTTCACATGATTATCCCTTTCATTGGATCAAGAAAAACTACCAAAAAGATTAAACTAAATCATAAAAAAGCCTAACTTAATGCTTTGTATCATCATCATGAAAGACTTAAATCTTTTTTATGTCCCTTCAAAATCCAACCATTCATTAGCACAAAATGTCTTCCTCGGTGTAATATTTTTAAAATAATTGTAGGAAATGACATGAAACTTACATCCATTGGACCATTTCTGCCATTATTTCTGCATCTTCTTTCCAACTCTATAAACTACTCTACGACAAAATGTGTAATCTGAGAAAAATTACAAAGCAAACTCATCTGCTACTGAGTTTGACCTTGGTTGACATGAAACTTAAAAATTGGTGGCACACCATTGTCCAGCATGCACTGGTGATTGCTACTCCTAGGTCTCTAATGTCCAAAATTCCACAACAATTTATAATGTAATAGATGCATTGATACTAAATAAGAATACCAATATTTAAATGCTTCATAATTTAAATTTTAAATCATTCAAAAATTGATTTCTTCACTACCAAAAAAAAAAAAAAATCTATAATTTCACCACTTGTCCAAAAGAATCTATAATTTCACCAGCATACGAAAATACATTTGGAATTTAACATATTTCACAATTAATACAACATAAGGGTCATAAATGTAGTGGCTCTAAGGCAGCGTAAAGCTTTCTACGTGATTTTGGAAGTGTCTACTCTCACTTGTTTCTAACAATGGATGAGATACCTGAGAGCTTCCACAGAATGCTGCAGGTCAATGATCTCAAGCTGAGAATCCCTGACAATCTTCTCTAAAGCACCAGCCTACACAATATGCAAAAATATAATACTTTAAAATCCTGGAGAAAATAGAACTCCGCTTTTGTAAGAAACTGTTTGATCACACTTAAGCAGAATAAACACATACCAAAGTATATACTTCATCCTGCTCGTTCTCCACTGCAGCCTGATTACCATGTGTGGCCACAGTTTCCACAGTTTCAACATTCCCAAGAACATTGCTAAATCTAACATCCAAACCTGCATCTCTTAGGCCATTCTCCGCAACTTGTAAAACATCATTCGTTTTAGAAGATGGGTCAGAAGCCATCTTTTTTGACAAAGCACTTCTAAGTAAAGAGCCAATATGCTGTTTCTCTGTCACCAAACGAGCAACTGTCTCATTCAAATCTTTTACTTCATGGCTCCTCTCTTCCATCTCAACCCTTACTTTTGCCACAGCAATCTTCAGCAGCTCATGGATGGACTTCATTCCCTCCAAAGAAGCATGCAAATTCTCATCCATTTCATTCGACAGAAACACAGAATCTGACAAGTCCATCTGGTCGTCAGATACATTAACATCCACCATCTTCATAATTTCATAAAGTTGCTCCTGCGCTTTAGACATATGATTTAACTGATCAATAACTAAGGGCCTATACGAATCCATCTTCAATTCCAAATCCCTCAACTTTTCATCAAACTCCTTCCCAACTCGTCCCAGCTCTGAAATATCTCTGTCCATCTCAGATATCTTTGTGTCCTTATCCCCAACCACTTTCTCCAAATTCTCAGCTTCCAAACTCTTCTTCTCAAGCTGTTCCTTCAACCCACTAATCGTTGCTTCAAGCTGCGAAACCTCGATCGCAATCTCATAATTCCTGTGCTCCATCTGCTCACGGGCATCGTTTCTCGACTTAGAGGCCATGTCAACCTGTTTCAGAAGCTCTTCAACGATCTCATTCGTTCTCTTGATAACCCCATAAGCAATGGCAGGCAATCCCGAGTACTTCTGCGATCTGGGGAGCCCTCCCGAGGAGAAATTCTTGAAACTGCTGACCTTCCCAGAGATCTTCTCAATCCCAGTCACCAGCATCTGTGCGGCAGATTCAATCTCCGACCTTGATGAGTCCTTCACCTTAATCGCCTCTTCCAACTGCCTCGCAATCTCATCCCTCTGCTTCAAGATTTCATCTTTCGCCCTCCGGGCCTCCACCAGTTCCCCAGAGAGCCGTTCACTAAACCGCATCGTCTCATCTCTCTCGCGGACGGCATCATCCCGTAGCCGCCCATTCTCATCGCGCATCTTGATCGCCTCGTGGACGTAGACCTTGAGGCGGTTGAAGTGGGATTGAAGCTCCGCCTTCTCGCTCTCGGCTGCCTGCCGCGCCTGGCGCTCGCGGTCGAGGTCGGAGAGGAGCCGGCGGAGCGGGTCAGAGGAGAGTTCGTCCGAGGAGGGGGTTTGTAGGGTTATGGGAACAGGATCTTCGGCTTCCTCCACGTCGCTGAGAACGGCATCGGCATCGTCTTCGGCGGAGGAAGCCATTGGAATCGAGTGATGAATGGATCTTTTGCGGTCAGTTTTGATCGGGATCTTTCAATTTCATGCTCGATTGAGGGGGATTGGGGGAAGAATCAAGGTTTCTTGTACGTGATTGTGTTGTGTACGTGAAGTGTTTGATGAAAAGACCCCATCAAGTGAAAAGAGGAGATGGAAAAATAGGGATTTTAGAATGAGAATGGAGAAAGCTTACCAGAGAGAGAGAGGGTTTCTACCTACCAGTCGTCGTCTTGGCCGGTCTTTTTATTTCGCTCTGCGTCTTGTTTGAGTTGGGAGAGACTTTCTATTTCCTTCTCTGTCCTGTTTGAGATTGAAGAATTGAGATGGAAAAGGAAGTTCCTACTCTAACCTGGTTTGGGACCTCAGGTAAAGGCTTGGATGGATTTGGGCTTAAATCAGGGTATACTTAGTTATATCATATGCTAACAATTAACTTGTGTATGCTTATTGCGAAAGGATCGTATGAGGCCGGGCCTTACATCCTTACTGTACATACGAGCGATTGGGCCCACATGGAACCCTACCGATCGAGAAACAGAAGGATAGAAAGTTCTAAATGGGACCACTCTAGATGTTGGACCATTCTAGATATGAAATTTTAAGTCAATCTAATGCTTTAAAGCCTTCGTCTAGAAATCAAATTTTAAGTCAATGTAATGCCTTTAACCTAGGGTTGTAAACGGCTGTTAAGAAAAAAGTGAAACCAGATCCAGACCCGGAATCATTTTGGAACCGATTCTTGGCTTCGAAACCAGAACCATATATGGGATGGGATCGAATCCGGGTCCGGATCTAGGTAGATAATGATATTAAAAAAAAATAATTTTTAGGAGAGATTTTCGAAAATTTAGGTAATAATATGTCAGGTCTTGGGTCCACGAGTCTGAACCAAAGTGCAACCGGACCCAAACCCATTTACTTATCAAGGCCTAAATAAGGATCTAGGCCTAGTTTTAAACGGGTCGGAACCTCCGGGTAATTGGAGAATCGGGGTCCGCAATTTGCAAGTTTAACTGCTTTATATAAAACAGTAAAAATTGAGTCTCGATCCAATCATACATTCCATTTGGATCCGGTATAGATCCATGGGATTGGTGAATCTTAGGGGGTTTGTGTGTGGTCCATTTAAATGAGATCATATGATGTGCCCAGCAGCTGTTATGTACCATGATCATTTCCCATACTTGATATGGACAATGGATATAATATATACGGTAATATTTAGGTGAGAACTAGTTCTCACATATTATATGAGAACTTTTTGTGGAGCCCATTTGGGGATGGGACCAGGGGGATGGAAATATCTATGTGAGACCACCCCAAGTATTAAGTTTGACCACAAACTCATGCCCCTAACCCCTTTATCCGTGACCCACAAGTTTAATGGCTTCATATTCAAAAAAATATTTAACCCTCAATCCAACGGTTCAGCTCATTCGGATGTATGCCAATCACATACGACCTAGATCTAGCTTTTCAATTCGGAGCCGAGACGGTATTGTAAAAAAGTTGGATATGGTAAGGATAAACTCATCTTAGATTTAGATTATTTAAATTGGTATTATACTATGATTAATTTTTTTATTATTATGTCATTCTATTGTTACGAAGTTCATCAATGGATTGGAAATATTAAAAATCATGAGATCTATGAAAAGGTAAAGAAAGAAGCTAAGAAAATTGTAAATTTGCAAAATTCAAAGAAAACGATAACTTATATAATAGGCAGGGAACAAATGAAGGAGATAAGGATATTTTTAAGCTTGCAAAAATAAGAAGAGAAAAAGTAGGAATTTCGATCATATCAAATGTATTAACAACAATGACCAGAATGTTCTACTAAAGAAACGCGTTATCAATGAAAGATGGAGCTAGGATATATTTTATCAAGCTTTTAAATGTAAAAAATATATGAGACCTAAGAACAAAAGATGATACTTTATTAGGAGAACATACTTTTTCCCATAGAATTAGAGTGGTAAAAATGATTAAAGCATTAAAATAAATGAAGACAGGAAAGGTTATGAGTCCATATAGCATTTTGATAAAGGCTTGGAAATGCCTAGAAAAAGTTGGGGGGATTTGGTTAACCAGATTTTTAAATAAAATATTAATTTTAAAGAAAATATTGGTTGAATAAAGAAAAAGTGTTGTGGTACCTATATATAAGAACAATGGAGATATACAAAACTATACCAATTATTGTTGGATTAACTTATGAGCCATACTATAAAACTATTAGAGAGAGAGAGGGTGATGGATCAAAGATTTAGACGGAATACCAAGATATCTAAAAAGCAATTTGAATTTATGCAGTAGAGGTCAATTATGGAATCTATCTTCTTACTTAGTTAATTAACGGAAAAACATCGAGTGAAAAATAAAAATCTGCATATGGTCATCATCAAATAAAAAAACAAAAAAGCTTACAAGTCACTTAAAGATTTAATTTAGTGGGTTTAAAATAAAAGGAATGTTACAAAAGGTTATATTAAAATTATTAAAGATATGTATGAAGAAGTGGTAACGAGTGTGAAAGCTACCTATGAGGGATAAGACAAGTGAATTCCTTGTTAGTATAGGTTTATATCAAGGGGACAGCTCTAAGCTCTTATCTCTTTGCATTGATTATGGATGAATTAATTGTTATATTCAAGAAGAGGTAATTTGGTGTATGTTCTTTGCAAGTGTAATAGTATTGGTGGATGAATAAAAAGACGATGTGAATGCAAAACTCGAGAGATGCATAGTGGAGGCTTTATAAATGAGTCATATAAATATAGAATATATGGATTGCAACTTCAGTGACTATATATAAAGAGTTGAAACTACCGTGAGAATCGAAGCCCATGATATACCATAAAAAGATTTTTTCCATTACCTTGACTCGATAATTAATAAGGATGAGAAGATTAATAAAGATGTCAAACATAAAAGCGGGATGGTTCAAGTGGATACCATTAAGTGCTTTGTGATAGACAAATGCCAACAAAATTGAAGAAATTTTTTTAAAAGGACAATGATTAGACCAATTATAACCTATGGAAAAGAATGTTGGCCAACCAAGAAGCAACATCTACAGAAAATGGATGTAGTAGAGATAAGAATGTTGAGGTGGATGTATAGTGAAATTTGAAAGGATAAATGAAAAATGAACGCTTTCAAGTGCATTTAAGGATGACATCAATAGGAGATAAAATTAGAAAAATCCGTTTGAAATGGTTTGAGCATGTCCAACGCAAGCCAACAATGGCACCGATATAAAAAAATTTGGCTATGCAGGTTGATGACCAACTAAAACGAAGGGCGTAGGATGTAGATGAATGCAGTAGAAATAGATTTAAAGAAGTGTAGCTTATTTGAGGCTCTGAATAAGGATAGATCAGAATGAAGAAATAGAATTCATATAACCGACATCAACATTTGGGACAAGGCTTTGTTTATGATGATGATGATGATATCATTTTGTTATGATAATGATGATGTCATTTGGTTTCTTATCAAAAGTGTGGTTCAAATTTCTAATTTGAGTTAGATAAATTTTCTAGTTTGAGGCAATATCTCTCATCGTAGAATTTAAATAATCATTAGCCATGCCAAATAAGATCACAACAAAGAACTTGGGAACACACAAACCCCTAATTTTCAATATATCCTTGAGGATTCCTTTTTAAAAAATTCGCAGGATTATTACATGGAATTACACAAAAAGATTTACAATATTCAAACCTATATTGATCATATATTCAACACATATAACAACCTCCTTTAATGCAAGAGCCCGGAATGCTTTGTCTACTATTTGATAGCACGCAATGACAATCTTTCAAGGCATTTTCAATAGAACTATAATTTTCTTTCCAACTCTTAGAAAGATCTTAGAGACGGAGTCCAGATCCCCTATTTCGTAGAAACTAAAAGATATTGTTTCATCCAATCCACATTCAATATAAAATCTTATCCTTGAATTTTTCATTCCAAGGAAGCAATTTACAGGCCATTAACTGGCATAAGAATTTTTATAGGTGGCGAATGTGGATTGGATGAAACAGTTTCACCCTATTTCTAGGAAGCAGGAAATTCAGACTCCTTAGAGACAAATACGTTGTGAATTCTTTTTTCCGTTCATCACAAAAAATTTGTTTAAAATAAGACTTCAAGACTAGATATGCTGAATGACTAGAATTCAAAAGATCCATCTCTTTTGCAGACACAAAATTAAGCAGGGAGCTTTTCTTGTCCCCAGTTGTTTAACTTTGAATCTAGGGTTGTTATGGGCCATTTTGGACAAGGCCAAAGCTGGTCCATTCTTGCACCATTAGTTATTAGGCCCAGATCCAGACCACGGGCTTGAAATCTGGCCTAGGCATACCCCATTTGAGAAATAAAAATAAATCGGTTTGATATGGGCCTTTAAGCATATATAGGACCAAGCTTAGTCCATTCCACGGTGAACCAAAGGAGTGGGCCAGACTACATCCCATGGATTGAAAATCATACTCCAAATCCAGCCCATGCACGCTACCAGGGTTAGGCTTGTGCTGGCCATGTCCATGAGTAGTTGAGTACTACTTCCAAAATCTAGAAGTTCACCACAATAGATACTTCCTCCCCAAATTCCTTATTCAGAACTATCTAATTAACGTGTAGGACTTATAATTATCTCTCCCCGGAGTATTTATTCAGCCACTGTCACAAACTCTTATTTCTATCTTTAGCTACTTGCGGGATGTTCTTACACACCTTTGTGCAATCTGCAAAAAAATTTCTATGGTGGCCAAGCTGATATATATGCAATCAGCATCTTGGCCACCCAATAAGTTTTGTGCACATGCAAACACACAAAGAAAGAATTAAAAAGCTATGTTCATTAAAAAAAACAAAAAGAAAGAAGAAACGAAAAAAAAAGAAAAAGAAAGAAAGAATGGAAACATGCGTACTTTAATTTAAGGATAAGAATTGTTTGAATTTGATTAGACCATAAAATCAATGGATAGGATCGTCAGATGACCCACTATTTTGCACATTCCCAAACCATGTCGAGAGCTTTCTCCATTAACCATAATGCACCCAAGTGTGTTTTCACAAATTAGGAAAATATGTGCATTATGGATAGACCAGCACGAGCACAATTTACTAAATACTAATCTAATAAGGGCATGTTTGTGTACATGTGGGTTATGTGGAATGCAGAAATTGCCACATAAGCAAAATTCATGGTAAACAAATGCTAGGGAAAATTTTCCATGGGAGTTGAAAATCTATGTTTGGCGCAAAACTATTTCTCTGCTAAAATGGTGCAAATGATATTTGGTGTGGCTATGGATTCCTCACCTATGCTATCCAGTAACATTGTAGAGAACAAATCAAACTCAGACACAAATCAAAATCACAATTATGGAGCTCAGAATCCAACACAATTAACATAATTAACAAATTGTGAAAATAACCAATCCAACATAATCCAATACAATTAGCCCTAATCATCAAAGCAAATTAACAAAATCAACAACACCACTAATTACCTTACAAAGGAGGTACTCCGAGCATAACCCCTCTCTTCTCTATCAAATATGTAGAAAATTGACCCATTCAAACCATCTTTCTCCCATTACCCTGTCGTTTTGTATTTCCTTTCTCCAACAAAACCAAGAAACAGAAGACTTGAAAATAGAGATGGAGATGGATGATGAATGTTAAATATACCATAATTTACCCTTCATTAGTTCAAATTTTATTCTCATATGCATATCATTTATTTTACACAGAGATTTTATCCTTCTATTGCATTATTGGACTATCATCGCTTATAACTTCGTTTTAACTCGTAAAATAACGTCGTTTCTTTGAGTCATTGCAATGGACGTGGAATTTTGAGCGAAATCGGCTATTTATTTGCATTCATATGAATTCGGACAAGGGAGATACGGAGCGGCAAAGTTTTCAAGCAAAAAATCGATAAATTTTTATAGCACTTTTTTATGTAATTTCTCTTGTGTAGGTGGGCCCCGCGACTACCTCAACCCTCTGGCTAGCATCCCAAGGCATCTAGAAGATATTCCAATAAAAGAAGTTCCATGAAGAAATTTTGGTGAAGAAATCCTAGGAGAAGTTGAATAATTCCAAAATAAGGGGAGAAGACTTTAAGAATAAAAGAAGTTATTTTCTAATAAAAATGAGTGGTTGGTGTATTGGTTAGAGCCTGGGTAGGTATGAAATCAAATTGAAGCAATCCTTGTGAAAGGAAATAAGCTAATCAAATGTCCTCAATGTTTCTATAAATTGCAATATTTTTGTAAAGAGAAATATCTTTTGGCAATTTTATTATATTTTTTCTACACTTTTAGATTGTAATTAAGAGCTTAATTTTAACTAATCTAGAGAGAGTGTGTAATTGAAGATCATTAATGAAGATTCTTGATGTTTAGTGGCTAAAGCTCTTAGATTATGCTCTCTTTTTGAAGCTAAGTAATGTAATTAGTTCAATTCTATGTATGTTTAAGTTTAAATTCTCTAATTGTGTTTTGATTAATTAGTAGATTTTAGATCTAATTATACTAATCTCTCTCATTTCTCATGCTCTATCTCTACACTTGATGCTTAGATAATCTCAATTGATGCTTTGTAGTTGGATTAAGTTCTCTCACATAGCATGCTTTAGAGCCCTTATTTTTTATCTTTTGTAGCTTGATTTTGATGATTGATTGTTTGGGTAGCTAGATGATGATCTAAGATCTTGGCTTTTGATTTTCTTTGCTTTGGTTTGCATTGCTATATTATCCAATCCAATTAGGCAAGAGATTGCTAATTGGATTGTAGATTTGGGAGTTGAATTAAAACATGCATTGATTAGATTAATTAAATACTTAGGGGATTTTGGATTGCCTATTCTCTTATTTTGATTGTTGTTAATTTGAATCCTTGTTTGATTTGTTGTTTTCACTTCTAGATTGTTAAATCTACATTTCACATCACTTGTTTTAAATTCTGACATATTTCACACCACATCTTCACCTTAAATCTTTTATTTCCACCACCATTCATCCACTAGTTTAGAGTAGTTTCTAAGATTAGCTTTATATCTTGTTAATTTTATATTTTAGATTGTTAATTAGAATTGTTTAGTTTTTATTTTAGTTTTATTCTACATTTCATTTAGTTTAATCCCATCTTTCACATCATTTCCATGTAGTTTGCACACTAATTAGCCCACTAGTTTGTTGATTTAGCTTAATCACTTATTAATCCTAGTTGTTAGCTCCAATAAATTATTTATATTGTATAATTTAATAGTTTTAATTGTTCACTTCAATTGTCTATATTAGCTATATCTTAGTTCAATTCTACTTTATTGGATTCATTACTTGTTTCATCCTCTCTCTATGGGATCGATAATCCGGACTCGTTAGTCCTTCACTACTTGATGACACCATAGTCTTGCGATTAAGTGTTGCACATCTTTATGTTGACCAATGGAGATTGAGAGGGTTTTTCAGTGAGAGATAGAGATGGAGAGGGTTCTTTTCAATATATAGCACAGTAGTTTGGCCCTCTCCGGTGCTTTCTTCTTTAGCATCTAGATATAGGGTTCTAAAGAATGAGAGATGGAGATGGAGATGAAGATGAATAGAGTTCTTCAGTGAGAGAGATGAAAATGGAGATGGAGAGCGAGAGAGATGGATATGCCTGAGAGACATGGAGATTGGAGATGCAAATATTTGTGAGAGAGATACAGATTGTTGATAGAGGAAGAGTGAGGAAATGGAGTAAATAAAGGGAGGGAGTTCAATTTTATATGAAAATTGGACTTCCCATACCAAACACGCCCCCACCCTCCCCCCAGAAAGTCTATTTCCAAGCCTAGGAAGGAAAATGGTGACGTAGCAAAACAAGCAGTTCCAAGGAAAACTACCCACCAAATACCTCCTTTTCTGTGAAAATGGGCTACACACATGCCCTAAAAGTGTTTGAGAGTTGCTCCTTAGCTGAGTGGTAAGGACTGACGGTTCTCGCCTGGTTGCCTAGGGTTCAAGCCTTGGGTGTGTCACCCTTTCCCGCTTGTGCAATCTCCTTTCCCACTTTTATGGGCTTTCTTCTTGGTGGGCTCTCCCTTCCCACTTGAGTGGGCTGTCTTCCCGTGTGTGTGCGGGCTCTCTCTTGTGCCAACTCCCAACCCCCTTAGCTGAGGAAAAAAAACCTAAAAGTTTTGAGAATCTTTAAAAGAAGGTGAGCCTAGAGAGAATAAATTTGAATTGTGTGGGTGTTTGGATAACTACAAAATATAATATCACCAAATTTGAATATTGTAAGATTTCATTATCACATAATTTAATAGTGTCATATTATAATATTATGATACTTATGGGGTTTGGAAACTTCTACGAATTTCAATATACTTATAAAGTATTTGGAAATTTATAAGATTTCACTAGATATGATGCACCAAAAATAAGAAATGAGGAGAGAAATAGGGATGATATTAGACCCAAAGGGAACCCACTAATTAGTACTCACATGGGAGTGATTTAATATTGGTAACCAGGGTAGGGCTCATCTAATTAGAAAATTATTGGACTAAATGTTAAAAACCATGAAGAATGTTGTTTAATCAATGTGGGTCCACATGTTGGAAATCACAACATAATATATCTAATGGTGATTATAACATAGGACCCTATCAAGTGTTAGACATCTTTGAAGAATCCATCTAGAAAAATCAATGTGGGACCCATTTGATGTTAATAGACACATTAACAAAGTTAATTATAGTAATCACTAAGGGGCCACTAAATAATGAGACTCATTTGATGTCAAACTAATAATTACAATCACACAATCCAATATTGGTAATGAATATGAGACCCACCTAATGTATGTAGTATAGGACTTACCTAATGTTGGTAATCATACTGGAAGTTGCCTAATGCAACATTTATAGGAACCACCCAATGTTGGTAGTACATGACCCAATGTTGGTAATCATAGGGAAGTCACCTAATACAATATTTATAAGACCCACCTTGTATTAATAATCAATAAGGGAACTATATAATTATGACTGCTGTATGACCCACATAAAATTTATAAACATGGAAGGGCCCATCTTATACAGGGAGTCATAGTAGGACTCCTATAAAAGCTGTCAATGTAAAAAATTATAGTGGGCCACCATGGCAGTTTTTGCTCAAGAATTTTCACTAGTGTTTGCAAACACTTTAGGTAGTTTTCTTAATGAAAGATTATTTTATACATCATGTACATGAATATTATAATATGAAGGTTTTTGAAAGAAAGTGGGATATTGTAGGATACCTTCTATGCTTTCCAAATACCTAGTTTTTAGGTGTATAGATTATATTCTAAACTATCAGATAATATATATAGCAAAATCTTTATAAATATATGGTTTCCAAACACCGCCTAAATCTAAAGGTTGCATGGTTAAGGTTTTCTATATTAGATAACCTTCTAAAATGAATCCATTTAAAATAAAATAATAATATTTGAAATTACATCTAATCTATAAAATCGGCCCAGCCACAAATGGATCAGTGGTTAGGAATCTCTCATTGCACAAAAACACATGTAGTTCTGCAAGTGAAGAAACTGGGAGCATGTGTGTGTGGGTACATTTACTTTGAAATCGGCCTATAACATAGTTAGTCGGCTTTCTAACCAAGTATTAGATAGGGTTCCAACTCCTTGTGTGCATGAATGCTATTTAAAAGTCGAGAAATGTGGTATGTGATTCTTGTTGCATGCTTTGTGGATTGTATCCGAGAGACAACTTATCACAGATAGTGCTTCATTGTCCTTTCTCTTAAAGTCTGAGTATATGGTTATCTCTTTTGGTTAAATTAAATCTTAATTTCATGGTTTGTGATTCTCCTTTTGCAATGGTAGAGTCCGTCTCTCCTGGGCTTGATCCAAACCATAGGGGGCTACAAACTTTGGGAAAACTTTTATTCCCTGCATTTATCTGGCATAGTCGGCATGGGCATAATGGCTGCATCTTCAAATCCCAATAAAAACAAACACACCAAGTATTGCATAGCATTCTTTCTACTCTCTATAGTAGAGCTGTTTACTCGGGTGTGTCTCTTCCGGAGCCATTGTCTAGTTGGAATCTTCATCCAATATCAACTCAAACAAGACGGATTCCTTCTATTGTAGTTGTTCAATCAGGATGGAGATATTCCATTTATTCTATTAGCCATGTACTTGTTGGTATTTTTTGGAGTGATGCTCATACTCTTATTGTTGGTGCAATCGAGTCCTCTTTGGGATAATATTTGGCAATCTTTAGGCTTCTACAACTTATTCCAAAATATGTTACTAATATTTCTATTGAGGCTAGTTTGAATCTTCTCTATTCTCCGTTGTTGTAAGACCCCGACCCCGCCTAAGTGTTATTAACGCTTAATTAACCTTGATTAGGTGTCTAATGTATGTTTTGGGTGATTTGATGATGGATTTAAGTAGATTAGCGGGGTTCTGACAGTGTCAAGTAAACTCATGACCTTTTAAATATTTTTAGGTTGCACGTGGGATTTCAATTTCGATGAGGTTCATGTGAATTGCATAGAGCATTTAAAGCACATCGGTTTTCATGTTTGGACCAGACCCATTTGGGGTCATCTTGACCCATTTCCATGACTAAAGCTCTTTCCCCAAATTTCTTTTAACAAATAGGACTTGCATCCAAAGTACCACAAATACCCATTTAAATCACCCATCTCCCAACCGAGCCTTTCATTCTCCTTTCCTTCTTAACTGAAACTTTTCTTCCTCTCTTCCTTCTTCACCTCTACTTCCTCTTCTTGTCTCTCCAAACTCAAGCTATAGAACACAATGCATGTGTGAGCAAGGGGGTTGACTTCATCTCCTTCCTCCATTCCATCTACTACAAGCTATCATCCTCTAGGATTATCTCCATTGAGAAGGACTTCCTCCAAATCATCTTCCCTTGTCTTGAATGACTAATTAGAAGCCAAAGAAGGCTGTACATGTTAGATTTGAAGAGCTAAGAAGATTTTACCTACTTCCAAGTGCTTCATTTTCTTCATCCTCAAGCCCTTTCGTCATCATCTTCTCTTTACCCATTTATGCGGTAATATTTCATTCCTCTAATGAGTTATCTTGATTAATATTAGTCGATAGGAGTCTATTAGCTTGCATGCATGGTAAATTCTTCTCATTCATCTCATTCACCATTGTAGGAAAGTGAGTTGAGCTTGTAAATTTGGGGTTTTGCTTGGTTTGAGCCAAGAAAGCTAAGATTAGAGTGAGGCACGAAAAAGAGGCAAGTATTGAGCAAGTTTAGATTATACGTGTTGATAATCCTTGAATGAAATGATATGAGTTCATTTGTGTAGTAATTCAGCCCAATTTGCATAATCTTATATAAATTTAGAATGAGCTTTTTAAATTTGGAATTGATAATGCTTAAAGTATGAAGATTGTGAATGAATGGATGATT
Organism: Camphora micrantha; assembly: GCA_003546025.1. Lineage (NCBI taxonomy): Eukaryota > Viridiplantae > Streptophyta > Magnoliopsida > Laurales > Lauraceae > Camphora > Camphora micrantha. The sequence continues at coordinate 20,155,688 of QPKB01000012.1, read as the reverse complement.
GTGAAGCCTTGTAAAGGATGGTTTCTTTTTATATTGAGAATAGACCCATGAAATTGGGCATTTTCAGCTAGTGCGCACAGCATGATGCTCGCTCGAGCCAGGTCATTGGACAACTCGAACAGATCTGTTTCTGCCACCAAAACTGAGCACATAATGCTGTTTGCTCGAGCCAAGTCATTGGTTCGCTCGAGCGGATGGTCCATTCGAATGGCCATAACTAATGATCCACACGTAGGGTTTTAGAGTTCCACATATCGTTGGAAAACTCTCGAAATGTAGGATCCAATGGACTACACATCTTAATTATCAGAGGTTGATGGAGAAAGTGAATGTGTGGATCAATGAACTAGGCCCTATCTCTTTCGAAAAAAGGGATTTTACACTTAGTTTGGACTCTATAGGAGATCATTTTCTATTAAGGGAATCAATACTATTTCCAAGGGCCTAAACTCTCCATAATCAATCCTTGGGAATGATTGTGACACAAAGACCAAACCACTAAGGTTCTTAGGGTATGGAAAGACTGACCTTGTAGGTCCATAGACATGAAACCCATGACCGATTAACTTAGTCCAATGGAAATTATTACACATGAGAAATCTTAGGCTGAGATCATCTCATGTGCTTATCCGTTTAGTCTAGCACTTCACCATGGGTGTTGGCTTAGGGATTTCAATGTTCCTTATACATACACAAAGTGACACCAACAAAATATAGCATGTGTATCGAATTACCTAAAAATACGTCGTAATTGATGGTTAGAGACGACAGGTAATTAGTTTAGGATCAACTAGTAAATCTCCTTGATTCCATTAATTGAATTGCATTGCATATTGACATTGACTTTACTATTGCCCTCAAATGTCGAAATAATTACTTATTTGCATTATTCGTATTACTTCCCAATTTGTTATTGCAAATGTCTTACAAAGTTATCATACATTGATGTGTTATTCAGACTTAGTAAGTATGTAATTAGACTGATTGGAATGACTATTAAAGAGTGAAATGAATAGAGTGGAATGGCATAGATTCGATATGAATTAAATAGAGTGTGAAGTCTTACTCAAGTCCTATTGATTGATTCGAATGATTCGGTTCTACTTACCTTCGATCGTACAATACTCGACGGGGTTGAAGTTCGGTTTCGTGTGTGTGAATACCGTGGCTCAGTAAGTAGACTGGAGCACCAGAACTCTAGAACCAGGTAGCCAAGAGAATCTTTGGCCAGGTCACTGGTGACATCCCAACATGAGTGCTCTTTAATTGAGAGGGTTTAGCCATGGCAGTAGCCAACTAGAAAAGTATGTATTTGATCTTGATTCGAAAAGCATGATTTATTCATAATGCTCAATGTGCCTAATTGATATTTATTTTGTCTCTCTTTAATTTATTTGTCTTAAATTTGAAATTAGAATGGCATGTGTTAAATCTTAATTGCTCATCTATATTGTTGAATCGTCGTATTCATGGTGCTACACTTGGTGTCACAGGTATACAAGATATTGAAGAGGATAACTAATAGTTTTCCAGATTAGAGATTTGATTAGTAAGGATATTGATTAGCTTATCTGCCAGAAAACAAACAAGAGGAGTAATCATGGTCTGAAAGTTGATATTACATCCTGCATTAGTTTATGGTTATGTATGTGATTTGTTCTGATTGCATTTGTATTAGGATCATGTTTCTATTAAGGTAAAGCACCTAGCAGTCTCTTCATTAGAGTACCTTTGTACCATGCATTTAAGAGATTTAAAATATTAGTTTTGTTAATGATAATTGTAGTGTATTATCTAAACCTTAATGGACTGCTCATGGCATTGATATTGATATTGTACATGCTTCCGTAGATAAATGTTATTGACAGATGTCGGTGAGTAATATGCACATGCGTAAAGTGAGATTTTCTCCTTCGTGAATTCGGATTTGGTCCAAAACATGTGCGAGTTCACGGGAATACGCGTGTCACATCTCGGGAACTATCCTAATCTGGAGATTCCTAGCCTAGGATGTGACAGTTGCTCTTTTGCATCACCTTAGAATGTGTTATTTCAACTACGGATGTTGGAGACGCTTCTTCGACAGTTTGTTGCATTTCAATGTTTCCCATTGAATGCTCAAACTGTGCGCTCTAGTAAAAAAATAGGAAAAATTTCAAATATGGCCTTAAGTTTTTGGCTTATTTCAAAAAAGGACACAAGTTTTGAAACTTTTAAATTAGTCCCTAAGCTTTCCAGTAAATTCTAAATTAGGGACATTCGGCCATTTAAAGGTATTTTTTGGTGACTTTTTCCCTCAATATTTTGAAAATACCCAAATTACCCTTCATTTAAAGCCATGATATGGTTTCGGCAGCCATTACATGCAACCAATCGATGTGGGAACACTGGATGTCCTTGATCACCGTGAGGACACCGGCGAGGGAAACGAAGAGAATATAGAGGAAGTGAGGGAGAGTTTTATTACAATGAAGGGTAATTTGGGTATTTAAAAAAATAGGAACAAAGTTGCCGAAAAATAAATTTAAATAGATAGATGTCCTTAATTGAAAACTTCCTGAAAAACTTAGGGACTAATTTGAAAAGTTTTGAAAGTTGTGTCCTTTTTTAAAATAAGGCCGAAACTTAAGGACGTTTTTTAAATTCTCCAAAAAAAAAAATATTTCAAGGGGCAAAGTGGCACCTGCTCTAATCACTCCTTTGGAAATAGAGTTGCTTTGTTTTACTCTTTGATGTTTTATAGAGTTTGCTTGATGCCCGGGCTATGGCCTTGCTACTTTATAGTTTGTTATGTTTGGGGAATGGGTTATGCCCCATTGGAGTTTCTCCATCTGATCTAGATGGATGAATATCCTTTTCTATATTTCTTTTTTGTATCATTAGAAACTAATGGAATGACTTGCCTTTAAAAAAAAAAAAAAACAGGGGATAAGTGGGTTAAAAAAACATCTATATAATCAAATCCTATCTCAATCTTGAGATTAAGTTATTATCTTATTTCTTTACCCCAAAAAAAGTTATTATCTTATCATTTTGAGATTTGATATATGTATCATCACGTGAATCATAATTTTAGAAAGAATTGGTTGCTGTCAGCTACCTATTTTATCAGTTTTTATATGAGCCATTGCCAGGCCGGCCTTGACAAGAAAAATATGCTGGAGTCCATCTAAAGCAGACTGGGATTTAGCCCAACCTGAGATGGTTCATATACAGCAGGGTTGAATTCTGGAAGGCTATTGAATCAAGGCCCGCCCCTAACTAAGTACAATACATTTCTTCCAATTGGCCCAAATAAAATAACAGCCCAATTTGAGTATTGGGGGCATTTGCCCCCGTCGACCTCAAAAAATCCTGAAAGGGCCTATATCGTAGAGGGCCCATAACCCATAAAAAAAAAAAGCCTTTGCCCCATCGAAATCCTGAGCCGCCACTTCTGGATCAAAGCAGGGCCTACAAATATAAGGGTCTGGGTCATCATGGAACCTTCTATATACAAATACAACTTTATATATATATATATATATATATATATATCTATATCTATATCTATATAACCTACTTTTTTCAACCATGGTTTTGGTGCTCTAGACCACTATTTTCATGCTTATAGAACAATATCTGAATATTCACCCTACCTTTTGCATTGGACCAGGACCACTGTGTTTCCAAATTCCAACATTGGCCATTATTTAGAGGCAGTTTGCATCACAAGTTTAGGATTTTCAAAAGGGACGAAATGTTTGAGGGTTGGTTTAACAGGGTTAGCTGGTTTTGATGGGTCAACCTGTGTTTGATCCATTGAAAACAAGGGTCAACAAATCTTGACACTTATGAGACTTAACCAACTTATATAAAGTGCGTTTTGGATAGGGATCAGGTTAAGTGGGTTAGAAGCAGGCCAAGTTACCTGGGTAGGTTAGGTCGTGCCACCCCTAGATATGATAACAGAAACCAAAATACCAATGAAAAAAAAATCTTATTGATGGGTTAATCCAATACATCTGGTAAGAGTAACAAGTTCCGAGCACATGGAAATAGTGGTTCATAGCTCACTTATTGCATTACAAGTAGAGCAGCCCGTGCCCAGCCCAGGCGAAGGAAAACAAGAAACAAAAATAATTGGGGAAACAAGAAAAACAAGATTTTTTTTATTTAATAAATTAGGAATATTTGGAAAAATAAAAATAATGCTCTTCAACAAAGGCCTGTGGTAACCCGGCCAAGGAAAATTCAGATGTAGTGCTTTCTTTGAGATAGTATTAAAAAAATATTTAAATAAAAAAATATTATTTAGCAAACGGGGCTCGTGCTAAGCTTGCGCTCAAAACTAAACTAATTAATATATAAAAATCAGATTGAAACGCTAATGTTATCTAGCTTTAAAATCGGTTTAAAATAATTATAAAGATGGTATATAATTAAAATTAAATTTAAATAAGATTAAAAGAAAGTATTTCTAAAAAAAATCCTAAGTGTGCATGGATGTGTGAATTTGAGTCTACTATAAAGCCCAAAACATTATATGAAAAAAAAAACACCCCCACTACCTACTTAGCGAAAAAAGGGCAATTAAAAAACAGAAAGAGGTAATGGTCAAAGTGGATTTGTGGTAATAGTAATTGCAACTCTAGCACCCACTCTAGAAAATTTGATTTTCAATAGATTGGAAAGTAACAATCTACTCTGAAATCATTATAATGAAAATAAATTAATAATTCCCTGAAACATCCTAAGAAAGAACAAATTATAATATAAGAAAACCAACAAAAACAACAAAAAAGTAATATTTTACTGCCTTTGCTACTCCTCAAGAGTACTCTAACAACCATTCAAGGAATAAATAAAATAAATACAACAAAAAAAAAAAAGTATTTCTCTTGAATACCTAGTGCATCCTATAGTTGTATTTGATATATCAATAATACATATAAATCTTCCAAGAAAAAATAGCTTTCCAATAAAATCATGAGGATGTTTTATATACCTCTAAATTTGAAAAACCACATTTGATTTTTTAAAGAGCTACCAATGTATTGATCAAATAAAACATAAAAAAAGAATTCATTCAAGCATGTGATTGCCACGTCCCCCAAAATGAAACCAAGGGAAATGTGAAATATAATATTAAATATATATTTTCCTGTGTTTAATGCAACACAAGTTTCCAAATATGGACCCACAAAATTTCGAACCATTGTGAGTCATAATAAATCATAAGTAAAAACTTTGTGGAAGTGTTAAATCAATTGGTATCAATACCCAAAACCATACCAGCACAACCGGCTAAATATTTAAGATTTAATTTTTAGTAAATAATTCTAAAATCAACTAAATAAAATATATCATGGAATTACATCAACTAAGAAGTCTATGACGTCTATATCTCATGCGCAGACTCAGATAGCCTGGAAACCATTTCCAACACTCCACTCAGGTTAATCAACCAGCTCAAACAATTGTTTGACCCTCCTCCATCTCCTTGGTAGTGTAGGGATTGGTACCTATGAACCATTAAACAACGTAAACAACACATACGATAGCATAATTTATAAATAAAATACAAGATCAATGTGAGTAATGACAGATAATGATCATAAGAGAATAACACTGACAATAACAAAGAGAACGTATAACTTAAATCCAATCTACCCAATACAGCAATACTTGCACATAAGCAATGCCACTATTTTGGGTGGTCAGCCCTAATAAACCGGGAAAGCCCATTCAAAGGCTGGCGGTCATAACTGATTCGTATTCACATCGGTGATCAGCCATTCACATACGATCTGCAGTCGTTCACATATGACCCAAATATTCACATTCATAAATAATAGCATAATAGATCCAACTAGTAATGCTTAGACACAAAAACCTAAGTCAAAGTGAATGGCTGGCTGCACAATAATCCACACACTACAACAGTTTACACATTTAACCACGAAATTTTTCGTCGCTAAAAGTCCTTAAAACGTCAGTAAAACCCTTTACCGACGAAAATTTTTTCGTCGGCCAGACGTCTGTAAAAACTCATGGACAAAATATTTTACCGACGAAATATTTTTCCATCGGCAAAAATCCAATTTTTATCGACGATAATTTGACTTTTACCGACGTTTTAAAAACGTCGGCAAAATTATTTTACATTTCTAAAAATTTAATATAACTTTTACCGACGTTGTTGTTTCGTCGGCAAAAAAATAAATAAATAAAATGACTTTTACCGATGTTTAATTTTCGTCGGCAAAAGGAAAATGAAAAATAAAAAAATAAAATGACTTTTACCGACGTTTGTTGTTCGTCGGCAAAAGAAAATTGAAAAACAAAAAAATAAAATGACTTTTACCGACGCTTTTTTTCGTCGGCAAAAGAAAAAAAGAAAAATAAAATATAAAATGACTTTTACCGACATTTGTTTTTCGTCGGCAAAAGAAAATTGAAAAATAAAAAAAATAAAATGACTTTTACCGACGCTTTTTTTCGTCCGCAAACACATTCATTTACCAGCCAAATAACATTCATAAAATAAATAAATAAATAAAAACTAAGAAGATTACAATAACATCTCCATTTACGGAAAAAAAAAAAAACACAAACACAAATCTTCCATTTTCATTTATAGTGCATCAAAAATTTCAAAAAAGAACGAAAAAAAAAAAAGATAAATAAAACCATTCAGACTGGAGCAGTAGGCAGCTATCGTTTGAAGTTGAAGAGATGGTTCAGTGAGAAAATGACAAAGTCAAGCAGAGAGAGGAAAAGCCCAAATATGCAATCATCTGTGGATTAGAGACATTGATCTATGGGTGCTTTACAAAGTTGTAGTCCTTGGTACAAAAAACTCCCTCTGAGGAGTTTCAACAAATACATAGAAGTCTTTGAGGAATTTTTACAAATAGATAGATGTCGATGGCATTTAAAGTGAAAAAAAGACATTGGAGGAACAAGATGATGGGTCGGTGATGATGGTTCCATCACTGAGCGAGTGGTGATGTGGGCATGGTGATGGAGAGAGCTAGGTCCAGTGAGAGAGAGAACCGAGGGAGAGGGAGTGGTGTGCAGGTGGGCGCTGCAACAAGCGCAGGCGAGGGGAGACAGGGGAGACAGGGGAGGAAGAAGAAGAGTGGAAAGTGAGAAATAAACCCACCCTAGCATCTCGAACTTCGATGACGAGGTCGGCGAGCTTGAGGCGGTCGGGAATGGCGCGAGTGGCAGCGACCATGTGTCTTGGGAACCAGTTGATGACCCCTCCTCCCGCGTTGAACCCCATCTCCCCCAACCGCTTCCCAATCCAACTCAAAGAACTCATCTCTTCTCCTTCTCCTTCTCCTTCTCCTTCTTCTTCTTCCTCCTTTCCCACTTTCAATCTACTACACTATCTGTTTGTTTCTATGCCTCTGCCAAACTCAAACAAACCAAGCCAGGAGTTTGGAGCTTAACCCTCTTTGAATCTGAATCGGCCGATGGACCCAAATGCTTCTTTCTTTTTTTTCTGTGTTTTTTTTATACATACAGATACAGGGTTTAAGCTTTCATTTTTTTATTGAGTGGATCCCACTATGAAGCTCCACATAACCTTGCCTCTAGGCGAGGGGAGACGGGAGGAGAGCAGACAGAGAGGAAACAGAGAGATGGGGAACGAGGGAGAGAGAGAGAACAGAGAAGAAAGAGAGAGCAAAAAGAAAAAAGAAAAATAAATAAAAATAAAAAGATTTTTACCGACGTTTTGTTTCGCCGGTAAAAGCAAAAAATAAATAAAAAATAAAATAACTTTTACCGACGTTTGTTTTCGTCGGTAAAAGAAAAAAGAAAAATAAATAAAAAATAAAAAGACTTTTACCGATGTTTTCTAATTCGTCGGTAATAATCTCTGATTTTTAAAAATAAAAGACTGAATTTTCCGACGTTGTTTAGTAAAACGTCAGCGAAAATATCTTTTAGCGATGTTTTATACATCGTCGGTAATAATTTCCGATTTTTACTTTTCGCAAAAACTAAGTTAATTCTAGGATTTACCTTTGCCGAGGTGTTTCATAAAAATGTCGCTAACTAGTAGACTTTTACCGACGTTTTATATAAAACGTCGCTAAAAGCTTGTATTTTAGCGACGTTTTACATAAAACGTCCGTGAAAGTCTTCTTTCTAGTGACGAAATTATTTACGTCGGTAAAAGTATATCTTTACCGACGAAATTATAAAAACGTCGCTAAAAGTGCAAGTTGTTGTAGTGACACTCAAATAGCGAAACTTTATCCAAACAAAACTCCACATAACCCAATCTAACGCCAATCCACATCATGGTCTATATCCAAACAACATGGGGTATGCAACTAACAAATCGACCAACATCAATCTCAATCATGGATGCAAACTAGAAGGTCAAAGAATAACTACAAACCAATCCTAAGGTCAAGCATACGGTCCCGAACCCAACAACACTACAAGAACCTCTAGTAAAAAAAAAGTCAACACAATCCTTCACAATTTATGGTGCACAGACGCAATTAAGGATATTTCATTAGAGATAGGTTGAGCTCTAATTCACTAAAATTCATTGAGGATCATGCGAGGTACTGAACCCTACGTTAGTAAAATACCGCGTGCCCAATGGGTATTTACACAGGTCCAAAGATCCAATGGATAGGGTCCAAAATTATAAATTGACTTATCAAAAACCAAGGGTACCTTTCAAAATAATTATCAAATAATAATAAGGAATAACAAGCCTTAGTTCATAATTTTAGAAAACTTAGGATCCCATCTATAACATTTCCCACATTTAAAATAAACCAAAGGGGTTTTTACGAAAAAATTAATTTTCAATCTTAATTCAACGATTTTATGAAGAGAAATCATAAAATGATGAGAGAGTTGTTCGTACATTTTTTTTTTTTTTTTGACAAAACTACCACAGTTGACGATATCATCAACCCACTTGGTGATATCGTCAATTGGTTGACGATATCGACAACTTCCATTGCAAAAAAGTATGTGTTGCTTCATCTTTCTCTATCTAATGATGCGAAGTTTACAAAAACTATTGCATTTTGTGTCCCGGTTGTCTTATTTAGGTCTTGGCAATTTTCCTCAGGTGTGTAGGTCCCATGCTTGATTTTCACTCATTTCTCACCCCTTATTAAAGTGAATTCTCATTACTTTTGAGGGTGTGAATTTGGAGTACAAGGTGTTCAATGAAATGCCGAAATGAGGATTTTCTCTCGATTCAGTCGATGGCCTTGAGTGAGGTTGGAGGGGATGGATTTGGGTATTCTCATATCTTTTTGTATTTTCCAAGAGAGGCTTGTGCTCACATAGCATACCCAATGAGGTGAGGGCAGAGATGAGGACCGAGTTGAGAGCGGAAATGGCAGAGCTAGAGCTCGTCTATCACAGAGTCGCGGCCCGCTCGCTTTAGACCCACCACCCACTACTCAGGTTAGTAAGAAAAAAAAAATTATACGTTTAAATTGTCAATTAGGTCATTGATGTGTCAATTTTTATGTTTTTTTAATTGTTTTTAACTATATAATAAATAATTACAGGCACCTGACGCTGGCAGCGGCCACCTGGCCCGTCATGACTCAGTTGGAGAGGGCAGTCATGATCCAGCAGGCTCGACTGATCATGACCAGGTATAATTATTTTTTTAATTCAAGATTTCAACATGTATAAAAATTTGTTAAGTTGTGTTAGAAATTTATAGATTTTGAAACTTAAAAAGTTAGAAACTTAGGTTGAAACTGGACGGGCACGGGCCCGTAGTCATTCCTGACTTGCAAGAACTAACGGAACGAGAATTCGACTCCCGGATTGCTCGTAAAGTGCAAACGTAGGTTTCACTCAAAACGTTAAGCTAAAACTTAGAAAATCAGCCTCCGGGCGTCAAAAATGAACAAATGAGCTCTGGTGCCCATCAAACTAGACGGGCACGGGCCCGTAGTCATTCCAGACTTGTAGGAACTGACGGAACGAGATTCCGACTCCCGGATTGCTCGTAAAGTGTAAACGAAAATTTAACTCAAAACGTTAACTTAAAACTTAGAAAAGCAGCCTCCGGGCGGGCTCTGGTGCTCGTGAAATTGGACGGACATGGGCACGTAGTCATTCCTGACTTGCAAAAACTGACGGAACGAGATTCTGACTCTCGGATTGCTCGTAAAGTGCAAACGTAGGTTTAAATCAAAACGTTAAGTTAAAACTTAGAAAATCAGCCTCCGAGCGCCCAAAACGAGCAAACGGGCTCCCGTGCCCGTAAACCTGGACGGCCACGGGCCCATAGTCATTCTTGACTTGTAGGAACTGACGGAATGAGATTCCGACTCTCGGATTGCTCGTAAAGTGCAAATGTAGGTTTAACTCAAAACGTTAAGTTAAAACTTAAAAAAACCAGCGTCTGAGCGCTCAAAACGAGCAAATGGGCTCTTGTGCCCGTGAAACTGGACGGGCATGGGCCCGTAGTCATTCCTGACTTTCAGGAATTGACGGAACGGGATTCTGACTTCCAGATTGCTCGTAAAATGCAAACGTAGGTTTAACTCAAAACGTTAACTTTAAACTTAGAAAATCTGCCTCCGGGCGCCCAAAACAAGCAAACAGGCTCAGGTACCCGTGAAATTGGACGAGCACGGCCTGTAGTCGTTCCTGACTTGCAGGAACTGAAAGAACGAGATTCCGACTACCAGATCGCTCGTAAAGTGCAAACGTAGGTTTAACTCAAAACGTCAAGTTAAAACTTAGAAAACCAGCCTCTGGGCGCCCAAAATGAGCAAACGGGCTCAGGTGCTCGTGAAACTGGATGGGCACGGGCCCGTAGTCATTCCGGACTTGTAGGAACTAACGGAACGAGATTCCAACTCCCGGATTGCTCGTAAAGTGCAAACGTAGGTTTAACTAAAAATGTTAAGTTAAAACTTAAAAAACCAGCCTCCGGGCACACAAAAGGAGCAAAAGGGCTCCGGTGCCCGTGAAACTAGACGGGCACGGGCCCGTAGTCATTACAGACTTGTAGGAAGTGACGGAATGAAATTCTAACTCCCGGATTGCTCGTAAAGTGCAAACGTAGGTTTAACTCAAAACGTTAACTTAAAACTTAGGAAACCAGCCTCCGGGCGCCCAAAATGAGCAAACGGGCTCCGGTGCACGTGAAACTAGGCGAACACTAGTCTGTAGTCATTCCTGACTTGCAGAAACTGACGGGACGAGATTCCGACTCTCTGATTGCTTGTAAAGTGTAAACGTAGGTTTAACTCAAAACGTTAAGTTACAACTTAAAAAACCAGCGTCTGAGCGCTCAAAACGAGCAAATGGGCTCCAGTGCCCGTGAAACTGGACGGGCATCGGCTCGTAGTCATTCTTGACTTGCAGAAACTGACGGAACGAGATTCCGATTCTCGGATTGCTCGTAAAGTGCAAACGTAGGTTTAACTCAAAACGTTAAGTTAAAACTTAGAAAACCAGCCTCCGGGCGCCCAAAATGAGTAAACGGGCTCCAGTGCTAGGGAAACTGGACGAGCACGGGTCCGTAGTCATTCTGGACTTGCAGGAACTGATGGAACGAGATTCCGACTCCCGGATTGCTCGAAAAGTGCAAACGTAGGTTTAAATTTCAAAATTTTAATTTTAATACTTAATTTTATTTATATTTGTTGTAAATTGCCAATTTTTATAATTAACTATTGATATTTATTTCTCTTTTTGTCTTCTGGTTTGAGAGCATCTGATCCATCACGGCACACTGCCCGGACAATATGAATTTTTTTTTTATTGTTGGAATTGTAATGGATATATTTTGTTGAAACTTTTGTAATGTTTTGAATATCATTAATATAAGATTTTATTTTGTTATTAGTATTTTTAATTGATGGTAGTAGTTGCATATGATATATTCAGGTATAAGTATAAAAAGCAGGAATCAAATTGGGAAATTAGGAAAGATTTTTTTTTAAAAAAATAATTACCTTTAGCGGCCGCCATTGGCGGTCGCTAATACTTAAAAAATATTTTAAAAAAAATATAAAGAACTTTTAAAAATGTATTAGTGACCGCTATGGCGGCCGCTAATACTTAAATTTTTTTTAAAAAAATATAAAAATTATAAAAAAACTTTTAGCGACCGTCACTTGGCGGTCACAAAAGCTAAATTTTTTTGCGATGAAGTTATTGTGTCGTTGTCTTGGCGGTCGCTAAAGGTTATTAGCGACCGCCTGTACACTTTTAGTGACGACTTTTGGCGGTCGCTAAAAGTTCTTTTTCTAGTAGTGCAAAGTGTTAAAAAATTCATATGTTTTTGCTTCTAAATATCTAACCGGGAGTTGTATTTGTGAACCGTTTATTCCTACAAATCCTACCCTCGAGTGAAGTGCTCGTGCCGATTTTTAATTTTTCCAAGGGCCGTTTCCCATTCCGGACCCCCGGTGGGCCATTTTCGAGCCTAACTGTTGGAAAATCCGATGTTTTCGCTTCTATATATTTAACTGGGAGTCTTATTTGCGAACTGTCAGTTCTTACAGGTTACTCTACCCTTGAGCGAAGTGCTCGTGCCGGTTTTTGATTTTTCCGGGGGCCGTTTCTCGTTCTGGACCCCCCGACGGGCCGTTTTCGAGCCTAAGTGTTGGAAAACCCGATCTTTTCGCTTCTAATTCTTTAATTGGGAGTTCTATTTGCGAACCGTCAGTTCCTACATGCTACTCTACCCTCGAGCGAAGTGCTCGTGCCGGTTTCTGATTTTTTTGGGGGCCGTTTCCCTTTCCGGACCCCCGGCGGCCCGTTTTCGTGCCTAAGTGTTGGAGAATCCGATGTTTTCGCTTCTAAAGATATTTTAATAAATAGAACTTCCAAGGATCTTTTAATCCAAGAAAATACCACCATACAAGATTAGTATGAACGTAATTATTTTATTTTTTTTTGGAATGGTAGGTTGTGGGCTTTCTTATCATAGAAGATTTAAAAAAATGCCAATTCCTAGGCAGTAGATCTGACCACCATGGAGAGGAGAATACATAGTGAGGAAATGAAAGAAAAAGTCAAATTGAAGAAAATAACTTTTCATTATTTACCTAGAAAGCACAATTAGATGAAGATTTGTTAGCAAAATGGGTGTCAAAAGCAACCATGTGTCAGGCATGCGTAAGAGAGTTATAGACACTTCAGGCTGCTCATCATCTTGACCTTTTTTTTTTTGGCATACTCGTGATGAATGTCCTTGTACAGTATACTTGGTTAGTAAAATTCTGTTTATCAAAAAGGAGAAAAATATATGTTGCCATCAATGACCACATATACACCACTGTAGACAGTAAGGAAATGCACAGAAAGCAAAAAAGCATAAGGGCACGTTTGACAACGGTCTTAGGTCGGATTCCTCGCCCAAAATCCACCATATTGTGGATTTCCTTTGTTTGGTTCGCGTGGATTTGAAAAAGATGGACTTCAGACTTCTGCGCTTTTGATTATTTCAGAGGTCGGACCACCCCCCATCGGATCAAAGGAATCAACGAAAGAATGGATTTGCAGAGCTACAGTAAATCTGGACGGTAATACAGGCAGACCAGTTTTTGCCTTTTTTTGGTTTTTATGGGCCCCACAATCAAGATCTGAATCGATGATTGCGTTAAGAAGGTCCATAACGGCTATGTCCCAAACTTTTAGCCGTTGATTCATTTTAGATCATGAGATTTAAAAAAAAACAAAATTGGACAGTAACGGACAGTAACGATAGATAGTGGAGGTAATATGGTCCTAATAAGTTTTTGCTTTGGAAATGTACCTTTTAGATCCCATAACCAATATCTAAACCGTTAGTAACAATTAAAAACTCAAAACTGGCTATCTCACCAAATTTCAGCCGTTGATTCATCATATATCTCGAGATATGTGCCAAAAGTCATTACTGTTCACGGTTAATATATACTGGTGCTAAAACAGTCCGTGTTTTTCAATTTTTTGATTTCTGTGGGGTCCACAATCAAGATCGGAACCGTTTATTATTTCGGGAAGGTCAGTCACGGCTACCTCACCAAATTTCAGCTGTTGATTCATCTTATATCTCGATATATGTGCCAAAACGTCATTACTGTTAACAGTAAATGCATACCGGGTGCCAAAACAATCCGTTCTTTCCATTTTTTTTTTTGTTTATATGGGGTCCACAATCAACATCGGAACCGTTCATTATTTCGGGAAGGCCAGACACGGCAAGGTGATCAAATTTCGGCCGTTGATTCATCTTATATCTCGAGATATGTGCCAAAATATTATTAATTTTTAAAGAAAATGCATAACAGTTCAAACATGGAACTCTTTATCAAGGAATCATACCTGATTCTTTGGAGATGGAGAGAATCCCCTAAAGAGAGGATTCCTCTCCTAGCATGGACTGATGCCAAACGTGCCCTAAAAGAATATCTTAGATGACTTAAGCAGGACTGCGAACAATTTCCACCATTAAAAAAATAATAAATCCAAAGGGAATAAGAAAGGAGTGCCAAGGACTGAATTTTGATTAAAATGTCCTCAAGAAACACCCTAGGGCCACATGCCTAGAAGGAATTGACACCTCAAAATAACTAGGCCAAGCAAAAGAAATGAGACCCGTTAACTCATACTTCTGCAAAAAAAAAAAAAAAAAAAAAAAAAAAAAAAAAATAAAAAAAAAATAAGAGGAAGTCTGCATCTCATAAAACACTAAATATCTGGACAGGTCTCGGATTTCTTCCACTACATCTATAAGAGACCACAGAGCCATAGCCACTCTTCGGCCCATTACTAGAATAGAGAGGTTCAACCTTGGTGATTATCCGATCCAGGCTTCTTTCTCTAGCCTTCCACAAGACCAAGAGAGCCTTAGTGCTGCCTCGTTTGCTGTAGCAACATCCACTAGTACCAAGAAGGAGAGTAGGGTTTTCCCTACTGGAATATAACTTACCAGACTTGGGTCTTTAAAATATGAATAAACATAATGGTACACTACACAAGGTATCACTTTCATGTCCATAACATGACAAAAAAATACTAAACAGAAATATAATGAAATGGATAAAATTCGGAGAGATATAATGATTGACAGAGGATCAGGAATAAGGGTAAGCGGTGGATGAGAATTTAGTGCTCCACGTTTGTGATCATGAAGTTTGCCGGACATACAATTGGTTTGATTTCCAGGATATGATCCATCCGCATTGGATGGAAGATGATTAGTTATAATCCTGTAATTTGTATGATATGTACTTGGGATACATTATTTACTTCAATCAAAACAGGCATTTAGTATTTAACTTTTTCTTAATATACATTTATATCATATCTTAATTTTTTAGACTCAATATATTATATAAAATATCAATTATTATATACTATTATCACTATGTATCTATAATGCTTGTTGAAAGAGAATAAAGGGGCCACTATATAGGCCATTGCCACATGCATTTATTAGTGAAAGAGTAAATTGTTTCTATTAAGTCATAGTCTGATTATTTCTCGGCCTTCTTCAGCTAAAGAGGTAGGATGTATATCTAAATCTGACCTCTGGGAACTGATTGGGATTTGACTCAATGATTTGCTGATTTTTTTTTTTTTTTTTTATAATCTCCTTTTATATGATTAGCCTAGGTACGCTTGTGTCTTTTAACAATATAATCAGATACCATACCTGTGTGGTGAAGTTTCTAAACATCCCAAGATTGTGATTGATTACAGTACATTTCTAGCAAGCCAGCCGGGATCGGTCCTATGACCTCAGCCCGGCTGAGTGCATTCCGGCTGCAGTGCAAGCACGCTAGCCGAGACCAGCGCTTCAACCCCCAGACGCACGTTTCGGCTATAGCGACGAGGGCCGGACGTGCACTCCGGGAGCAGCTATGAGGACTGCCAGCCGAGACGCGTGTCGACAACTATCTCTTGCCTCCAAGCGCGTGTCGATGGGACAGGGGTCATCCCATCCGTCCAAGGTCATCATCAGGCCTCTGACAAAGCGGCATCCAGCGGCTGTAACCCCATCAGGGGGAGGCCCAAGAAGAGATCCGATGGGACCTTTGTTATCAATAAGTCCAAACAAGATCAGGCCCAATGTGACTGGCATTTAATGCAATATAGGCTGATCAGACCGGCATTCAATGCTTTGTGGGCTGTGATGGACCTTCATTTATTATTTTGTGGGCTGATGACCTCAGCAGCCAGATCATCAGGTCCATGATAAAATATCTAGAAGCTCTCATATATAAGCGGAGAGGGATTTCAAACCGGGTATGCATAACATAATACACATGCACTCTGCCTCCCTTCTTCTCCATCCTTAACTCAGTATCCACACTAACTAAGGCATCGGAGAGCCCTGTGCTGCCCACAGCCAGGGTCCTTTGATCTCTTTTCTCTTCCCTTTCAGGTCTCATAAGCCGGAAGCAGCTGACTCTCAACTGTCATTTGGTTAAGTCCTATAAGGCACCCCTTAATCTTGTAGGTTACGTTTTTTGCACTTACAATTGGCGCCGTCTGTGGGAAGAATGATTGTCAGTCTTCCTTCGCACTATATCTGAGAGAGCTGCGAAAGGTGGAAAAACGTCCGGAGCAGGCCGTGCGGAGGCCATGGCAAACAACTTCCGTGAGTCCCTGCGGTCTACGCCTGTCTATCTGCGGGGGTACCGCCCTGCCCAGAATCATATCCGCGGGCGGTGATGACCCCCCTCCAGCCTCCTAGAGGAAGAGACCTTACGCCTGAGCAACCTCGACGTAAGTCTCCAGTTGTGTCCAATCGCCGGAGGCACGAAGAAGATTACAGTTCTGTGGAGGATTTTGATCATACTTATGAAGAAATTCGGATGCAAAATGCCACCATCCGAGAGAAGGACGCCCTTATCAAACGCCTCCAGCAGCAGCTTGAGGAGAAAGATGAAGCAGCTGATATGGCCAGACAGCGTCTGCAGCGGGCCGGTGGAGGAAGTTTTTCTCACCATCAGCAGATCACTCCTCCCCAGAGAGATCTCAGGACTCATTTGAACGAGTTGAGACGCAGTCGGACTTACGACGAGAACTCCAGCAACAGCCGCAGTCGCTCGAGGAAATGGTTGGAAGACATTCCAGAGGTTCGTCATGACGCTCAAGGGTGGCTTGAGGAGCAAATTCAGCAGGCAGTTCGGCGAAACCTGGAAGTGGTTGGTCTCGCCCGAGATCAGCAAGACGCATGTGCGTCCGCTGATCTCGGTGCGTCACCTTTCACTCACGACATCAGAGATTTCCCTCTTCCAAGGAAGTTCACTGTCCCGAGATTTGCCACTTATGAAGGAGCCTCGGATCCGGCTGCACATCTGCGACATTTCTCTCAGAGGATGTCTGTCTAGGGGGACGAAGGCCATTTGAATTGTCGGGTTTTCTCCTCCAGCCTGGGTGAGCTCCTCTTGAAGTGGCTCTGCAGACTCCCAGAGAACTCCATTTCAACTTGGCAGCAGCTCCAACATTCCTTCATAAAGAAGTTTCAAGCCTATAGGGTTATTCCCAAAACTGACGTCGATATAATGGCTCTAAGGATGAAGCAGGGCGAGAACATCACCCAGTTTGCCAAGCGATTCTGGACAATCTATAGCCAGATCGACGGCTCTAAAGATGAAGTAGCGATCTTCGCTATCCAGAATGCCTTGCTGCTAGACAACGACCTCCGAAAGGATCTGGCTGGTAACCCTGTGATCTCAATTTCAGCATTGATGGCCAGGGTGAACCGCTTTATAGCTCAAGAAGATGATTAGCTCCGAGCTCGGGAGAGCTTCCATGTCAGCCGAAGGGATCGGGATGGCAAGTCTTCGAGGAAGGAAGATCGGTCCTCTAGAAGAGAAGAATCAAGCCGACGCAAAGCCGCGACCGGCTCAGCGAAGGCTCCAGCATCGGCCTATAGAGACAGCAAGAAGCTCAGGCTATCTTCCGATCCTTATAAAGCTGTTGACACCATATTCAAGGAGCCTATTCATAAGATCATGAATAAGATCAAATCGGAGCCGTACTTCAGCTGGCCGCAGCCCATGAGGGGCGATTCAGCCAACCGCGACCAAAGCAGATTCTGTGCTTATCACAGGTAGAATGGTCACAATACCGAGGAATGCTGAATCCTCAGGTCTCATTTGGAGAAGCTAGTCTAAGATGGACATCTCAAGGATTACGTCAAGGCGGGCGCTAGGAATGAGTCCCGAGCTCAGCGCCGAAATGAAATGGGACAGGACAGCGATGAGTCCGAAAACCTCATTAGCGTCATACACCTCGCTCCCCCTCCCAGGGGGAGTAATCAGGAGCGTGCGAGGCAAGGCGGGCATCCCATGGAAAACAAGTGATGGCAGCAGAGCTCGAACCAGTTGCGAAAAGGGCTCGCGGAGAGCATCCCAAGATTTGGTTTTCAGATGAAGATCTGGAAGGCGTGCAGCTCCAGCACAATGACCCGCTCGTCGTCACACTGAAGCTGAAGAACTGCAGAGTCCAGAGGATCCTTGTCGACCCCAGCAGTTCGTCCGAGGTCCTCTATTTCCATTGCTTCAAAAAGATGGGTCTCTCGGAAGCAGACCTGCAGGAGGCCCGAACTCCATTGATAGGATTCAGTGCCCAGCCTGTATACCCAAAAGGGATGGTGACCCTTAAAGTTCAGGTTGAAGGAGCTTCTGTGATGGTGGACTTTCTAGTGGTTGACGCGCCATCCCCCTACAATGCCATCATGGGAAGGACCTGGCTCCATGGTATAGAAGTAGTGCCTTCTACTCTCCACCAAAAGTTGAAATTCCCATTGGAAGTTAATGGCAGGGTAAAGATAGTAACAGTTCGGGGAGATCAGCAAATGGCTCAACAATGCTTGATGGCCGTGGTACCCGGAGAACGCGAGCCCAAGCAGGTCAACATGGCCCGAACTGGAGAAAGAACTGGATAAAGTCGGCCAGGATCCTGAGAAAAAGAGCGTAGAAGATCTAACCGAGATCAGGATTGACCCACACGATCTAGAGAAGTTCTTCCTGCTCGGCAGCCAGCTTACCGAGCCAGAACGATCCGAGCTGATCGAGTTCTTGTTCCGAAACAAAGAAGCCTTCGCTTAGACCCCGGAAGAGATGCCTGGCATTGACCCCGAGGTCATGTGCCATAAGCTGAATGTAGATCCCAAGCACAAGCCAGTGATGCAGAAAGCTCACAGGACCGGTTTGCCGCAGACAGAAGCCGTGGTCGAGGAAGTTGGCAAATTACTCGAAGCCGGAGTGGTCAGAGAGGTCTAATACCGGCCTGGCTAGCCAACACAGTGGTGGTCAAAAAGAAGACTGGCAAGTGGAGGGTGTGCGTCGACTTCACCGATCTCAACAAAGCCTGCCCCAAGGACAGCTTCCCACTCCCTAAGATTGATCAGATGATCGACGCCACCGCTGGCCAAGACCGGATGAGCTTCCTCGACGCATATCGAGGCTATCATCATATACCCTTATACAGTTCGGATGAAGAGAAGACTGCGTTCATAACACCCAGAGGCACCTACTGTTACAAGGTGATGCCTTTTGGATTGAAGAATGCAGGAGCTACATACCAGCACCTCGTCACCAGAATGTTTGAGGCGCAGCTCGGCAACATCGTCGAGGTATACATTGATGATATGGTCATCAAGTCTAAGCAGGCCGCAAACCATCTGACCGACCTAACTGAAGTGTTCACCATCTTGAAAAAGTACAAGTTGAAGCTGAACGCCTCCAAGTGTGCTTTTGGTGTCGGTTTCGGCAAGTTCCTTGGAAGCTTGGTCACGCGGAGAGGAATTAAGGCAAATCCAGATCAGATTTCCGCCATCCTCAGGGTGCAGAGCTCGACCACTGCAAAAGAAGTCCAGAAGCTCACTATCATGGCTGCCGCACAAAACCGATTCATCAGCAGATCCTCTAATAAGTGCCGGCCCTTCTTTAAACTTTTAAGAAAAAATTCTAAATTTCAGTGGACTCCTGAATGTGACCAAGCCTTGCAAGCACTCAAGGCCTACATTTCTTCACCACCCTTACTTTCAACCCTCGAGCCAGGGGAAATATTATATTTGTATTTAGCGGTCTCGGATCGAGCCGTAAGCTCAGTCCTCATCAGAGAGGAAGAAAAACAACAAAAATCAGTTTATTACACGAGCAAATCACTCCTCGATGCCGAGACCAGGTATATGCAACTGGAGAAGCTCGCGTTGGCACTAGTTAGTGCCTCTCGCAAGCTCTTCCATTATTTTCAAACTCACACTATAGTGGTGGTTACAAAACACCCACTCAAATCTGTCTTTCGAAAAGTTGATTTTTCAGGAAGGCTTTCGCGTTGGGCGATTGAACTCGGGCAGTATGGTATCCGATACCAGCCCAGGACAACAATCAAGGCCCAGATTCTGGCAGATTTCACCGTAGAGTTCATACCCCCAGCCTCGGCGCCAACCCAGCTCGGCGCCGAGCCGGGGGGCAGTGAACTTGAGGCATCGCTCCTGGAGGATGATGAACTACCTCAGAGCCAACCTCTAGCCTCGATCTGGAAGGTCTTCGTCGACGGATCATCAACCGCCAGGCGAGCTGGTGCCGGTGCTGTCCTCCAATCCCCGGAGGGGCTAGTCATCGAACAGGCTCTCACCCTGGATTTCAAGGCATCGAATAATGAGGTGGAGTACGAAGCCCTGTTAGCCGGACTGAGCAGCGCCAAAATCCTCGGAGCTCGGTAGTTAGTTATCTTCAGTGATTCCCAACTAGTGACGAACCAGTTGACTGGAGACTACCAAGCTCGGGACGACAGGATGGCCGCCTACCTAGTCCTAGCAAAAAAGCTCCTCTCAGGGTTCCAGACAGCCGAAATCAGACGGATTGGCAGAGAATCAAATTTTCACGCGGATGCCCTAACCAGTTTAGCCTCCGCCGTCGAGGCAGGAAAGAGAAGAACCATCGAAGTGGGATCGCTAGCGAGGCCCAGTATAGAGCTTCTTCCACCTCGGGAAGTCCTCTGTCTTGACTTAAGCCTGAGGTGGATGGATCCAATCATATCCTATCTTAAGGACGACCTGCTTCCCGAAGACAAAAGTGAGGCCCATCGAATTAGACTAAAAGCAGCACGGTTCTGGTTGTCTCCCGAAGGCAAGCTCTATAGGAAGTCATTCACTGGCCCGTACCTTCAGTGTGTCCACCCAAGCAAAGTTGAAGACTTTCTCTATGAAATACATGAGGGAATCTGTGGAAGCCACATAGGAGGAAGGTCGTTAGCATACCGAGCGATCAGCCAAGGGTACTGGTGGCCATATATGCAAAAGGATGCACAGTTGTATGCTAAAAAATGTGAGAAGTGTCATAAATTTTCCCATTATGTCCATCAACCGGCGCAAGATCTGAGTCCGCTCTCCAGTCCGTGGCCTTTCTCCCAGTGGGGGCTGGACATCGTGGGGCCACTCCACCGAGCTCCGGGAAACAAGAGATGGTTGATAGTGGCCACCGATTATTTCACTAAATGGATAGAAGCAGAGTCACTGTCCTCCATTACTGAGCATGATACGAAAAATTTTGTTTGGAAGAACATCATCACCAGGTTCGGCATCCCAAGAGTCCTGGTCTCGGATAATGGCACCCAGTTTGACTCCGCCTTTTTCAAGAATTTCTCCAAGGAACTCGGCATCAGAAATCACTATTCCACTCCAGCATACCCGCAGAGCAACGGCCAAGCGGAGATCTCCTATAAAGTGGTACTTGATGGACTGAAGAAACGATTGGATCAAGCCAAAGGAAGGTGGGTAGAAGAGCTTCCGAGCGTCTTGCAGGCCTACAGAACAACTCCAAGGCGTTCTACTTCGGCAACCCCTTTTTCCCTCGCTTATGGTATGGAAGCAGTTATTCCTCTTGAGGTCAGCCTCCCGACCCTAAGATCAGAACTCTTCGACCAAGGCCAGAATGAAACAAACCTTGATCGGGAATTGGATCTCGCTGACGAACGCAGAGAATCAGCTGCTATCAGACTGGCTGACTATCGCAGCAACTGGCTAGGGGCTATAACAGAAGGGTCAGGGAGAGAAGGTTCTAAGTTGGAGAGTTGGTTCTAAAGAAGACACTCCCAGGAGATCGAGATCCAAGCCAAGGCAAGCCAGTGCCGAACTGGCACGGACCATTCAAGGTAGTCGCCATTGCTGGCCAGTCAGCTTACAAGCTTGAAGATATGGATGGTCGACAGTTGCCGCGGCCGTGGAATGTATCACACCTCAAAAAGTTCTACTTTTGAATCTGTGTTCAAGCTGTCCAAGATTAATGAAAGCAATTTCAGCTCTTGTTCTTGTCCCCATTGTCATCAAATTTAGGAACGAAAGTCTGCAACTCGGCGACAATGCCCACATGAGATTGCCTACAGGTCGTTCCATGCACCACCTCGACATGAAGCCTACGGGCCACGTGAGATTGCCTATAGGTCGGTCCACGTACCACCTCAGCATGAAGCCTACAGGCCACGAGATTGCCTACAAGTCGGTCCTCGTACCACCTCGGCATGAAGCCTATGGGCCACTTGAGATTGCCTGACGGTCGGTCCACGCACCACCTCGGCATGAAGCCTACGGGCCACGAGATTGCCTATAGGTCGGTCCACGTACCACCTCGGCATGAAGCCTACAGGCCACTTGAGATTGCCTGACGGTTGGTCCACGCACCACCTCGGCATGAAGCCCACAGGCCGCGAGATTGCCTACAGGTCTGTCCATGCACCACCTCGCATGAGGCCTACGGGCCATGAGATTGCCTACAGGTCGGTCCACGCACCACCTTCGCATGAAGCCTACGGGCCACGAGATTGCCTACGGGTCAGTCCACGCACCACCTCGGCATGAAGCCTACGGGCCAGGAGATTGCCTACGGGTCGGTCCACGCACCACCTCGGCATGAAGCCTACGGGCCAGGAGATTGCCTATAGATCGGTCCACGCACCACCTCGGCATGAAGCCTACGAGCCACGAGATTGCCTACAGGTGGTCCACACACCACCTCGGCATGAAGCCTACGGGCCACGAGAGTGCCTACGGGTCGGTCCACGCACCACCTCGGCATGAAGCCTACGGACCACGAGATTGCCTACGGGTCGGTCCACGCACCACCTTGGCATGAAGCCTGCGGCCACGAGACTGCCTACGGGTTGGTTCATGCACTACCTCGGCACGAAGCCATTACGGCCGCGCTAATACAGCACGAGGATCTCGGCATCATGTCATGCCAAACCCTATTCTAAATCATCCATCCTCGGCGACTTTGCTAAGGCCGGACCCAGATGCTGCTAAGTGGGAAATCAAGCACACAAAAAAAAAAGAGAAATGAAGAAGAGAACGATGGAGAAAATTTGATTTGTTTATTGATGAAAGATTTGTTACATTCCGAAGTACAGAACACATAGGAGCTTTTTACAGTAATATTAAAAACAAAAAAGGAGGAGACTTCAAGGTTCCCGTGGGGCCGAGTTACCGGGGATGTGGGCCGAAGCTTCCCGAGGAGCCGAGCTGTTGGGGACGTCGGCCATAGCTTCAATGATGACTCTGTCTGGGGCTGATGGACCGGGGCAGCTCTGCGGATTCACGAAGGATGGATGATCCTCCGAAACCCCCGCTTCCCTCAAGGTGGCACGCCACGCTTTCAGCCATGTCTTATCCCGGACACGGAAAACCTTCGCGCCGCAGTAGGCTGTTGCTTGGGTCACCGCGTCCCGGAAAGCGGCTTCGCTTTCGAATTTGATCCTGGCCTCCGCCTCGTCCGCCCGTCTTGACTCAGCACGAAGGTCGCTTCTTAGGCTCTCCACTAAAGCTTCGAGGTCGGCATTTTTCTTCTTTTCGCTCTCAATCTCCACAGCCGCCTCCCCGAGTTTAGCCTGGAGATCGCTTTTGAGTGCCTCTAACTGGTCAACCTTTGAAGTACTAGCCCCCAGTGCCTCTTCAAGCTCCTTTTTCTCCTCGGCAAGGCTGGTAACCAAGGGACCCTGCTTGTTGAATCTGTCGATGACTACCATCGACTTCTGCAATGTCTGCCAAAAGAAATCAAAGAAGCAGATTAGTAGCCAAAGTGAAACACTTGTAAAAAAAAAAAGGGGCGAATACAGTCAAGAAAATTGCCTGAAAGCAGGAGTGCAGCAGTGACGTCATTAACCTCGGGTCACTCATCTTCTCCAGCCGAGCCATGTCGCGCGGAAGCGCGCAAGCGTGGCCGAGCGTCTCAAGCATCAGGGAGTCCGGCCTCTTGTAGATGCAGTCCTCCACAGTCATAGGCCTCCCTGGCTCGAGTAGAAAGCTCGGCGTCCAGAGCGCCGGCTCGGCTAGCCGCGGTGCCCCTGAGCTCTCCTCATCCTCCCTTGGTCTTTTCCTCGAGCAGCTCTCATTGCGCAGGACCTCGGGGGACTGTCGGACCTCCGGACTTGGATGTGGAATCGACACTTCCTCTTCCACGACCCTAGGAGCCTCGACCGGACTGGGGGCTGAGTGTCCAGCAGTGTCCCGAGCCGCCGGCGGAGGAGATTCATCCTCGTTCCCGAGCCCCAACGCCTCCAGATCCACGAACGCTGGGGCCCGCGACATTTCGCCCAGGTCCGGCGAGGAGCGTCGGGCTCTTCTTCTCAAAGGGGTGCCGCTTGATTGCGGCTCGGGAGAGGATCACGGCTCGGGCGATGCTTCAGCACCGGAGGTTGCAGCTCGGGAAGGCCCCCCTTCTTCAAACACCGCCTCTGGACGACTGCCAACCACGGGCTCGCTTGTCCCCGGGTTCTCTCCTTGGGGCGCTCGCTGGGGCGGTTCGGACCTTTTCTAGTATCCCCGATACCTCGGCTCGTAGCCCAATAGTGCCCAAGCCGATCTGTTCGAGAACTCGGTGCACCTTGTAATCGTCCGGTGCCACTCGTCGTTCCTTTTCCAGCCGTCCCGCCTGGCCAGGTGTTTCCTTTCGCGGGCAGCTGCAAAATAAACCGCAGGGATATCAGTCTTGCAAGTTGAGGGAAGATAGGAAAAGAGAAGTTATGAGCAAAAGAAGCGATTACTTGGAACAACCCCGGGGTGACGTGGGACTCTATGCGTCCTACTCGCCTCGGCGCCGAACTCCCAGTTCCTCGAGTCGCATAAGAGATCATCCCCGGTATACTTGCTAGAGTCTTCGAGCGCCGTGACGAAGCCAGTGCGATGAGGCCTGACTCGGAGGTAATAGCTATCCTCCCTAGACCTGCATATATCATAGATGTCCTCGATATCATGGACGCCGAGGTCGATACCTAAGCTCTTGTTCAGCATGGCCGTGCCCATAACGACCTTGTAGCTATTGGGCGATAGCTGGCACGGGTTCAGAGCCCAAGCACTGAGGCAGGCCCTGAGGAGTGGATCTTGGGGAAACTTAACCCCTCCCTCAATGATGGCGATCAATGGAAAGGGCATCCAACCCTCTGAATACGAGCGGAGTGCATGATCTGCAGGGTCCGCTCGTCTGATCAGCACATCCTCTGGTATCTGGTAGGCCATCCTAAATCCCTCTATGGCTGCGGCGTTCTCCAGCCAATGACTGTAAATCCCCATATTTAAAAGAAGAAGATTGCCCAGAGGAAACCCTAAAAGAAAGTAGGAACTTACAGCCGGAGATCACAAGCGAAGAAATCTCTCGGGCGGACGTGGCACCACTATATGTAGGAGAGGAAGAAGACGACAACACCACTATATGTAGGAGAGGAGACGTCGTTTCAGGGCACCATTTTTGAAATTCGAAAAGTCGGGTCCGGTAGCCGTACGCACCCTCTGCCTGGAGGCGCAGTCAACCAGATGGAGACGCGTGGCATTGCCTATCCAATTTCTTAATGATTAAGGCACAGCATTTATTGCTTTGGGCGGGAAAGATTTTGAGTGAAGATTGAACACCAGCTGTCACCAAAACAAGATCTCTAGCAGCACCATCGTAGCTTCCAACTCCAAAGAGTCCGGAACCCTAAAGGAGTCGCAAGCTAGGGGGCTATTGTGTGGGGAAGTTCCTAACATCCCAAAATTATGCTTAACTACAGCACGACTCTGGTTATCAGCCCGACTGAGCGGATCTCAGCTACTGCGCCTGCACGCTAGCCGGAACCAGTGTCATGACCCCAGTCCGGCTGATCGCACCTCGGCTACGTGCTTAGGCCTGAGACGCATTCCGGTTGAAGCTGTGAGGGCCGCCAGCCGAGACGCAGTTCGGCTACAGATGCTAGGGCCAACACGCATTCCGGTTGCAACTATGAGGACTGCCTCCCGAAGCGCGTGCTGACAACTATCTCCTGCCCCCAAACACATGTTGATGGGACAGACGTCATCCTAGCCGCCCAAGGTCCTTATCAGGCCCCTGACAAAGCAGCATCCAGCGGCTGCAACCCCGTCAGGGGGAGGCCCAAGAAGGGATCCGATGGGATCTTTGCTACCAATAAGTCCAGACAAGATCAGGCCCAATGTGACTGGCATTTAATGCAGCATGGGTTGATCAGACTGGCATTTAATGCTTTGTGGGCTGTGATGGACCTTCATTATATGTGGGCTGTGATATTTTGTGGGCTGATGACCTCAGCAGCCAGATCATCAGGTCCATGATAAAATATCTAGAAGCTCTCATATATAAGCGGAGAGGGATTCTAAACCAGGTACGCATAACATAATACACAGGCACTTTGCCTCCCTTCTTCTCCATCCTTAACTCAATATCCACACTAACTAAGGCATCAGAGAGCCCTATGCTGCCCACAACCAGGGTCCTTAATTTGATATCTTTTCTCTTCCCTTTCAAGTCTCATAAGCCGGAAGCAGCTGACTCTCAACTGTCATTTGGTTAAGTCCTATAAGGCACCGCTTAATCTTGTAGGTTACGTTTTTTGCACTTACAATACCCAACAAAGAAAAAGAAAAAAAAAAAACACTTCTGTGTATCAATGAAATAATTGGTTCAGAAGAAAGAAAGAAATAAGATCTCCAAGCAATCCCTTAGCAAGCTAATAATAACAGTGAGAGCAAGGGGTTGCTCGGTTGGCAACCCCGCCTCTCACCTGGGTTACCAGGGAACAATCCCTGGTCTCCCCCCACTCCCCACATGTGTGAGTTCTCACTCCCAGCATGTGTGGGATCTCTCTCCTTGCATGTGCGAGTACTCACTCCTCACGTGTGGGGGTTCTCTCTCTCCACGTATGTGAGTCTCTCACCAAGTGTGTGTGGGCACTCTCATGGGTCCTAGCCCCCATAGCTAGGCTGCCAAACAAAAGAAGCAAATAATAGTTGATGCATTGGTCGCACCTAAAGGTGACAGTCCAACTTGTAGTTACCAATATGCTGATTTGTACAAGTTCACACAAGCAAGCAACAATTTTGACCACAGGTGTTCGAATTAGGAAAAAAGAACTCCATACATTCATGAGCAACAAGTGGAAGCCACACATTTTCCAGGAAGCATGAAATAAGAAACACATGGGAAGGGATGTGCTCGAAATTAAACAACCAAGGAGTCCTAGTGACGGTTTGACAACAGAACTACTTACGGAGCATTGCAAATAGATCTGCAAAATGAATCCTCTTCTTTATGTGCTCTTGGATTGTTAGACCCCGATCCGAACTAATCTTGATTAATACTAATTAAGTGAGATTAATGCTAATTAAGCATGAATAATTTAGTTAATCAAGGTTAATGACCAAAGAGGGACAAATCAGTCTCAAATGATACATTAAGCATAATGGAATGGATTTGGATGAAATTGAATTGATTAAAATGAATTTAGACTCAAACATGGTAGGCTAAGGACTTTTCCGTAAATACGGATTTTCACGTATTTCGTCAAATACGAAAATTCTTGATACCAACGTGTGTATCTCCAAGAGTACGTTAACTTTCATAATAAACACGATTCCATTTGACCTCAAATGGACCAAGTGAAGCTTCATTTGACTCAAAATGTAAATAAGCTTAATAAGAGGGGGTTTTGGAGTGAGGGCCTCTTATATTAGAATGAAATGAATGGAATGAGTTCATTCTTCATTTCCATATCAAGAAAAACCCTAGGCAACTCTCCATTTCTCTTTTCTCTTCCATTTTCTCTCCATCTAGTGTGAAGATTGGAAGAGTTCCCAAGTGATTGGAGTGAGGTTAGGCTACTTCATCTTCTTCCTCAAGCCATTCCTCCATTTTGAAGTGATAGAGCTTGGAAGAGAGTTCTAAATCTCTTTGCTTGGACCACAAGTAAGTGATTAAGTGTTTTCATAGGATTTCCAAGTCCTATTAGTGGTTTTGTAGTGATTTCTAGCATAAATTGCTCATGGGAGTGCATATGCTTGTTTTATGGATTAGGGTTGGAAATTGGGAAAGTTAGGTCTCAAGCCAAGCTAAGTAAAAGAGGGCTTTGAGTTCATTGGCTTCAAGAGAGGCAAGTATAAGCATCTCTTGTGATTAATGTTAACCATTATAGTTGTTCATAGTATTTCCGTGGATTTTATACATTTTATATTGAGTTTTGGATTCATTATGGATGCTTAATGAAATGATTAAGGAGTGATTAGAAGTGTTATTGTGAAGGAATGTGAATGGATGGTGTATGAGGGGGAACAGGAGGTTCCCATTTTCCTTGCAGGTATAATGGAGAAAAAGAGTAGAAGAAGGGACAGAGAGTATCAGAATTTCTGAAGGGTTCGCTCGAGCGAACAGTATATCCGCTCGAGCGAACGAGGTTCTGTTTGAACTGACAGAAATTCTGAAGAGTTCGCTTGAGCGAACGTTAAGTACGCTCGAGCGAACATAGTTCTGTTTTGGTTCGCTCGAGCGAACAGTGATTCCGCTCGAGCGAACAACGTTCTGTCTTGGTCCGCTCGAGCGAACAGTAATTCGCACGAGCGAACCTGATACTGGCCCAACCATATCAGTTAGTGAAAATTTGGGTTAATCAATCGGACCTAAAGGTCCGAGGATTTTGGGTTTTGGATCTTTTACGAGAAATTGGAGTACTTCTAGTGAGTATAAATGCTTTCCTGATTAGTTTCAAGACTAATCATGGATTAAATTAAATTATTGAGAATTAGTGATATTTTAAGGAGGGTTCATTGAACGAACCATATTAATCGATAATTGTCTAAACTCCATGGGTGATAATTATAGGGACTAATAATGCACATATTAAATGTATAAATGTGATGTCCATCAAGAATAACACGTGCATTTGGAAGCCAATGGTTACACCCAAATGGTTGTTTAGGATTGAGTAAAACCATAGGTGGTTAATAATACTCTCATTGTATCATTGTGATTCAATCTAATGAGATTGATATTATTGTTATTCCCTTCCTTTGTTATGAAAGGAATCATTGAATTGAATTGGATCTATGAGAGGATTTCTTACTGAAGGTTATTGATCTTTGAGTCTGGCACTACCTAGCTATTGTATTAGAGCTCTAAATGAGTTCAATGAATTATTGAATGACTAATCCTGCTGTAGTAGATGGATATTGGGGTGTTCTAGAGTTCCGCGGTGATGCTAGTTGTCCATGGCCCGGACACTAGTAAGTCCCACTAAATTCCGATCGTATCTTCGGGTATTGATTGATGCCTTCCATTGGAAGATGAATCCTCCCTTTGAGGGGAGATGGTAATAAAATGAATCCTTCCTTTGAGGGAAGATAGTAATGAAATGAAATACAACACAATGAATGCTATGGTAGTTGCCATTTTGTACATGTTTATTAATTGACCTTGTGTCTACTTATTATCATTGTAGAAATTGTCTATACTCCTCTAGAATTGGAATTGTTGTTATACAGGTCGAGTGAATGCAATATGAATGTGTTAATAGGCTATTGCAAGATTTGTTTGTACATTGTTGAACCGTCGTGTTCATTAGTGTTATTGATGGCATTACAGGCTCGATTGCCCTTGCCGGTCCAACAGTGCCCCCGGCGGCAGCGGAGGAGACCGCTCCGGTTCCTTTAGAAGGACTGATTGAGTAGAATAGGCAGGATACCATCTAAAATGGGTATCCGAGTGCAAAATGGAAATTGGAACATTTTAAGAAATGTTTTTGAGGAACTGTTTATAGATTCATTTTGAAATGTAATTAATTGTCATCTGCATAGTGTTTTGAAAATGCAGTGTTTGACAAATGAATATTGGGAATGATACATGTATAAGAACTTTATTTTGTATACATGTAAATTGTAAATTGATATTGTTAAATATAAATGTTTCCGTAAGATTTTGTATTTGGCAGGTATATTGAGAATGTTATCCCTTGTGGATTCTGTTTTAGTTTCTGTTAATTCGGAGTTTACGGGAGTAAGTATGTTGATCACGGCTCGGGATTACCGGATCTTGGGCCCAGGTCGTGACATGGATAGTCTCAAAATGCCTTCAAAGAGGAGACATTTTTGTTGACACCAAAAATGTCACTATGTCCCTTCAACACCAAAAGCTACATGGAGCCACATCCTGCCATAAATAGGAAGGCGCCACTTCAAGCACCAGATCTTGTCAGAATCAAACAAAAACTGCAAGATCCTTCAAAGCAGCCAAAAGAGGGGTACACATGAAGTTTCGGGCCATTTCGACATCATTTGGCCTAACTTCACTCCTCCGACAGGCAGACAAGAGCTCCCGGCAGCGACAATATCGAAGACTTCAAAACTTCGATCAGAGCCTACGGATGGTCTCAAAATACCTCCAAAAGGCCCCCTGCCAAATTTCAAGTCAAACGGACGACGTTTGACCCTTCATCAACTCTCGGGAAGCGAAAAACAAGCCCATCGGCAGCGGAGCACCCCGGAATCATGGCATTCAAATTGGAGCTAATGGATCGTCTCAAAATGACTCCAATAGGTCCCCTGTCAAATTTTAGGTCAAACGGACATCGTTTGACCTAGTTTCGAAGCTCGGCACTTTCCTCGAGATGAAATCAAGGCAAGCATTTGCGGGACCCCAAACGGCTTCAAAACTCAAACCAAAGCCTATGGTTGGTCCTATCTAATGCTCAAGAAGCTCCACGTCGAATTTCAGGTCATTCTGACATCGTTTGGCCTAGTTTCAACGCTTGACAAAAAATCGGCAAAACCGCACAACAAAGTCTTCGGCTTTCCAGAAAAATAGGAAACTTTGTGCTCCGATTTCCGTTGCTTCTCGACGGGATTTCTCCAAGGAAAACAGGCCAATAAATGAGGGGAAATGTCAAGAAAAATACAGGAAGAAAAAGCATCAAAAAAAGAGCGAAAAACGGCGAAGATACGGCGACCGGAAGGCGGCCAAAAAAATGGGCCCAAGGCCCATGGTCGCCGGCGACCTTGGCCCATGGTCGCCGGCGACCATGGCCCATGGTCGCCAGCCCCATGGTCGCCGGCGACCATGGAATTTCCGGCGACCCAAAAGTCGCCGGAAACCCACTTTTTTGGGTCCGTTTCGCGATCCGAGTTGATTGGCCCCTGTGATTTTTTCCAAAATCTGATTTTTCGTGCATGAAATCCGTCAATCTTTATTAAAATCACGGATTCACCGCCGAAATCATTGGATGATCATTCGACGCCTCGAAATCGTCAAAGAAAGTACACTTTCTGCCCGCCCGATCGTGAAATCGACAGGACGGATGTTGCCGGCACATTGAGATCAATCAATGTCTGAAATTTCATCGCCATCCGACATCAAACAATGTGTGGATCCATCGGCGATCATCGCGAGAAGAATTCCAAAAGACACTGCGCAGCCCGCGACTCTTCAAGCGACTTGGCGGCCAATTAATGAGAATAAATGACCCATTTTATGACAAGTTAATGCGGTCATTAACTCATTATTTTGAACGGCCCAATCAAAAGCAAGCAAATGGGAGTTACAAATCCAATGATTTATGGCATTAAAGCCACGAAACTCCTCCCATGATGGAGATTAAATGCAATCAAAGGCTCATTAATCTCCATCGACCAATCAAATTCAAGGAAAAAGGAGTTACAAAACAAATCATTTAAAACTTGTAACTCCTCCCATTATGAGCATTAATGTATTAAATGCTCATAAACCCTCCTAATGGCCACCAAAAGCCTATAAATAGGAGGGCTTTTCCAAGGAGAAGGCCCCAGAGAAAAATTGCTCGGAAAATCCCGGAAAATCCAGAGAAATCAGAAGAACCTCTGCCAATTTGAAGAAAAGAAACTCTGCTGCAAGAGCAACTACAAGGTGATTGAAGCACCCTTGGGGGGCCACCCCCCAAGGACCTCCCTTCTTCTACCAACATGGCTAAAACGTGGCTTTTCAGCCCGTTTACTTAGCTTTTTATCGGATATAAGACCTTCTCTTGGTCTTTGTCCTTTAAAAATCTGAGGTTAGAAAGCCGAGCCAAGAATCCAAGCATCGTGTTCTCATCTGCATGGACGATGGAGGAGCCCATACATGCATCGCGACCGTCGATCTGAACGTGTCCCCACAATCGAATGAGAAGTCAGATTCCTTTTCTTGATTTCTATTGTACTTTATTTTTCTTTTAGAGACAAAAATCACAATTCTTGTCTTTCATAATGGATGAGACTTGTAAATCGCCTTTTACGGCAAAATCGCCTTTCACGGCAACAAATGAAATCGCCTTTCACGGCATTCAAAAAAACCTGTCTCTTTTCTTAAAATATGTGTGCAATGGAAAACTAGAAAAAGTTTCATTTCCCCTTTCTACTTGTGAAGGTGGATCTTCTGATCACCGTTTCTAAATTCCAAGTAGAAAAGTGAAATTGGCATACCCGTACAAAAAAAAAATGTTGAAACCCTTTACCTTTTTCTTCTCCTCCCCTCCGCCGCACCCCGAAAGACCCGGGGCGGAGGCAGCGGGAGAGAGGGAAGGAATCGGGTCCATCAATTTTAACGTAAGTATAGTTCTGCTGGTGATTTTAGATCCTTTAGTCAGGGCATAGGGATACATATTGAGTTGAAAAAGTCTTAACAGCGAACCATACTTGGTAAAAAGATCTCGTGCAAGTTCAATGAGCTACCCTTCTGAATCAGGGAATATTATTCGATAAGCGTGGATGCACTCTGAAAAGTCGCCAATTGAAGCCTGTATAAAGAAAATTAAATAGGAAAAATCATGGTTCAAGAGAATAATATACCACTAAGGATTCCTGGGTTGGTACTTGTGTTGAGTGACTGTTGTGAGGCTGTCAGCAAGATTTTTAGGGTTGTACACAGGCTAGCTAGCTTTGGCCAGATTCAGTCCGAGGTTTTATACATCTGGTCAGGGACACATGTGATATTTAAGACTGACCAATAATCGGGCCAGGCTCAGGCCTGACACTGCAGGACCTCCCGTGGTAGCAAGTCTTTAGGGACTTTCATTTTAGAAACAATCTCCCTAGGGCTTTCTTCAGCCCTTCCACTAAGTGCCATCACTCATTGCCATCGGTCTTGTTGCTGTCATCATCGCCATCGAAGGTAAGTCTTGTCTTGACTTTCTTATTCTCTCACCCCCTCACTCCTCTCTACTTTCCCCTATACCTTAATCTTCCCTCCTCTCTACTTTCCTAAACTTTTTTCGTCTTCCCCCTCTACCTTTTTCCTTCTCCCTTTCCACCCTCCCTCCCTCATTTCTCCTGAAATAGGAAGCATGTTTTTGCCTTGGCCATTGATCCGGATTGTTTTGGATTTTTCTTAATTGGGCCAAATTAAGGGCCGGCCAAGTCCTCAAGATTAAGTTTCTGGGTGGCTTGGACCTTCCTCTTTAGGCCCCTGTCGAGCGTGGACTCAGCTAGGCCTAGGCAGTACAGATGTGGGTTCAGCAAGGAGGGAAAAAACCCAGTCCTGCAACCCAGATCATGTACAACCCCAAAAATACAGAAATAATCATTTAAGTCTAGTCGTCACCCTTCACTTTAAATGATGGTAATGGACAGACCAAATAGGCAGGCCATCACAGTAAGATATCAGAACCTACTTGCACGAGTTCTCTTCACACTTCTTGTGAATGATGAATGAAAATAAGCAACCATGTGCAAGGCTGCCTCTTGAACATTTCTAGAATGGATTTGCATTCAGTTCAAGGCACAAATTAAACAATTACAAATACTAACCAACCAATGGGAAAAATGTGATAGCTTCAGAATAGTGACTACTAAAGTAAGTAATTATAGATATGCACCTGGTTTCCACTAGCTTCAGAAGGTATTGATGGAACTGAGTCTGAATGTGTTCCTGTTTTAGAAGTTTCATAAGAAATGGATGCAGTAGCTTCAACTGTGAGTAGTTCTGATCCAGCCCAATCTCAAGGATAAGATCGGTTGGCTATTTGAATTATCCTAGATATGCACAACTTCAAATACATTGAAATCCTTATCAGATAAGGACTTTTCAAATTCAAATGTAATAGAGATAATTCTCTTGTAATCTATATATACATCATAATACAAAGACAAATGTAAGCTTGCAAATCATCAATCTCCACATGGTATCAGAGCCATACGGTTCTTCTTCCTGTTACTGACTTAACAAGCTGAGGCTTACTATATTCAGTTTTTGGGCTTCTAACTATATAGTCAGATCTGATTTGCTTTGCCCAGTCCACACTTTGCATTGGTGTTGAGTACTGCTTCTGGTACTCAGGTTCACAATTCTCTCAATGGCTGGCTCGAGTTCTTCGTCAGGTACCATATCAATCTCCAATATTGCAAGTCTAATTTCTCTCAAATTGGATCGTGATAACTACTTGTTGTGGAAAAGTCAATTTTTGCCGATTCTTCGCACAAATAAACTGCTAAAATATGTGGATGGTTCAGCCTTGTGCCCTGCACAATTTATACTGGATAAGGATGGCAAGATGACGTCAACCATCAACCCCGCATATGATTTGTGGGTTGAGCAGGATTCTCTTGTTTTACTCTGGATTAATGCCACTCTCACGACTCCAGTACTCCAGCGAGTCGTTGGGCTTCATTCTGCCAGAGAGGTTTGGCAACGACTGGAAAACTTACATATAATCCAGTCTCGATCCCGTGTGTTGCAACTCAAGCAACAATTTCAGAACCTCAAAAAGGGAGGTCTGTCCATAACTGACTATCTCGATAAAATGAAGAGCATTGCAGATGCGCTTGAGGCTATTGCCCAACCAGTTACCGAATATGATCTATGTAACCATATATTGAATGGGTTGGGTCCTGAGTATGACTCTGTTCATACTTCAATTGTGAATCGAGATACGCCAATTACATTTGAAGAATTGTTTGGCCAACTTCTCACTTTTGAGTTGAGGTTGGAATTACATCACTTTACTCCTGCAATTGAACAACCGGCTACTGCACTTTACACCAATACCGCGTCTCAGGGTCGTTCTGGCCCTCGTGGACGCTCTACCTATCGAGGTCGTGGCAGGGGCCGTCAAAATGCACGGGGTAGCTCCTCCAACAATGCCAATAATTTTACTACTGGCAAATCTGTAAGTTCTACCTCATGTCAGATTTGTAATCGGGTCGGACATTCGGCTCTTGATTGCTTTCATCGACTGGATCTTTCCTTTCAAGGTCGCCAACCA
This sequence comes from Camphora micrantha, assembly GCA_003546025.1. Classification (NCBI taxonomy): domain Eukaryota; kingdom Viridiplantae; phylum Streptophyta; class Magnoliopsida; order Laurales; family Lauraceae; genus Camphora; species Camphora micrantha. Next base: position 20,120,216 of record QPKB01000012.1, on the reverse strand, counting down.
CCTGAGAAGCTACAGGGTATGGTTGCAGCAAAGGGAGGTGCCTCCACTTGGTTTACTGACACAGGTGCTACAAACCATGTGACGCCAGACTTGGGCAATTTATCCATCCACACAGATTATGCGGGTACAGACAATCTTGCTGTTGGAAATGGTAAGGGGCTCCCTATCTCTCATGTTGGTTCTTCCAATTGCTTGTCTACTGGTACATCTCTCTCTTTACATAATATACTACATGTGCCCTCTATTTCTCACAACCTTTTGTCTGTTTCCCAGTTTACCAAGGATAATGATTGCTCATTTGTTTTTAATTCATTTGGTTTTTATGTCAAGGCAAACAAATCGGGGAAGATCCTCTACCAAGGACGGACTAGTAGTGGGCTCTACCCGCTTCATCTTCCTTTGGCTCATGCGAATAGCTTGCCCATTTCTCCAGCTGCTTTCAGCTGCACTCGTGAGTCTAGTCTTCTTTGGCATCACCGGTTGGGACATCCTTCCTCCAAAGTCTTGAAAGCAATTGCTCCTTTTATTTCTTTAAGTGGGTCATCTAGTCTTCCTTCTGTGTGCACTGCCTGTCAGCTGGGGAAAAGCTCAAGGTTATCATTCCCACATTCTACTTCAGTTACTGCCTTTCCATTAGAATTATTGCATGCTGATGTCTGGGGTTACTCTCCAGCTTCTTCAATTAGTGGATGTCGCTTTTATGTTATTTTTATTGATGACTATAGTCGATATTGTTGGATGTTCCCTATTCAATTTAAATCTCAAGTGTTTGAAATATTCGTGAATTTTAAAGCCCTCGTTGAAAATATGTTTGAGCGCAAAATAAAATCATTTCAATCTGATGGTGGTGGGGAATTCACTAGTTATAGGTTTAAAAATTTGTTAAGCCAGCATGGAATTTCTCACTGTATTTCATGCCCTCACACACCAGAACAAAATGGTGTGGCTGAGCGAAAACATCGTCACATCGTTGAAACAGGATTAGCTCTTTTAGCTCACTCTGGCGTCCCTCTTTCTTTTTGGGATGTGGCGTTTGACACTGCTGTTTTTCTCATCAATCGCATGCCTACGCCTATTCTTCAAGGGCTTTCTCCTTATGAAAAACTATTTCACAAAACACCGGACTATAAAATCTTTCGATCTTTTGGCTGTAGATGCTTTCCCTTTATTCGTCCCTACATGACAGGAAAATTGTCATTTCGCACTATTCCGTGTGTATTTCTTGGCTATGGACGTAATCATAAGGGTTACAAGTGTTATGACCCGGTTGCTAAGAGATTTTATATGTCTCGTCATGTGGTTTTTGATGAGACAATTTATCCTTTTACCATGACTAACAATTCTACCCCATCAAGTGGACCATTATCTTCAGCTGAGCATGTTCTTCTAGGCCACATTCAATTGCCTGCCTCCACTACTACTACCCAAGGCCCTACCCAATCTACAGCTATGCTGCCATATGTTATGGATCCTGCACAAATGTCATCTCAAGTCACCAACACTACATTACATACTCCTATTAGGTGCCCAGCAAGGCAGCTCCCTAATGCTGACCCAAGTTCCCAAGAACCCAGTGTGGGCCATATGCACTCTAGGCCTGTTGTCCCTGCTATGCCCCTTCCACTTGTATCTACTGAACAAGGTTTGGGCACTGTTGCACATTGTTCTCATGGTGCAGATGTGCCAATTTCAGAATTCATTTCAGAACCAGAATCCATTCTCCAACGTACACTTATGCCTCAAATTGACGTTGGACAACAGAAGTCACCAGGGTCTGCTGCCACCATTCGGCGCCAATTTTCCACTAGTGGTACTAATGATGTGCCACGCATTAGTGATCCTACTGATCAATACTTATATAATCAGCCCCAAGGATCAACTGATGCCCATGCTCCTTCACTACGCACACATGTTATGCGGACACGAGCAATGGATGGCATCTATAAGCCTAAGATGTTGATGGCGACTAGGTATCCTTTACCTACTGCCTTACAAGCTGCTTTAGCCCCATCAGAACCCACATGCTACTCTCAGGCTATAAAATCTACAGAATGGCGAGCAGCGATGGCAATGGAGTTTGATGCGCTACAACGTCAAGGGACTTGGACTCTAGTTCCTTCTAAACCGGGTTTCAATGTTGTCGGGTGTAAATGGGTGTACAAGGTAAAGCAACGATCTGATGGTACAATTGAGAGGCATAAAGCCCGTCTTGTGGCTAAAGGGTTTCACCAACAACCCGGGATTGATTATGGGGACACATTCAGTCCAGTCGTCAAACATACTACAGTACGATTGGTGTTGTCTATTGCTATACAATTTGGCTGGCCCATTCGCCAGCTTGATGTTCACAATGCTTTTCTTCATGGGGTTCTCTCGGAGGAGGTATATATGGAACAACCCCAAGGTTTTGTAGATCCCAATCGACCTACCCATGTGTGCAAATTACATAAAGCCATCTATGGGCTCAAGCAAGCCCCGCGGGCATGGTATCTCCGGCTCACAAATTATTTACAAAGTCTTGGATTCATTGGGTCCAATGCAGACACCTCTCTCTTTGTGAGACAACTTGGTGAAGACTTTATAATTTTGCTCATTTATGTTGATGACATTGTCATAACCAGCAATCATGTTGCAGCCATACCAAAGTTATTACGTGACCTTGGTAGTTTGTTTGCTATGAAAGATTTGGGCCCGCTACACTATTTTCTTGGAATTGAGGCATGCCGGGTGTCTTCCGATCTATATCTCACACAAACAAAGTATGTTTGGGATCTCCTCCATAAAACTCAAATGCATGATGCTAAACCCATTAAGTCACCGGTTCAGCCTGGGTTAAGACTTTCCAAAACTGATGGTGATCCAATAACCAACCCACAAGAGTACTGTAGTGTGGTTGGTGCCCTTCAATATGTCACATTGACTAGGCCTGACATTGCTTTTGCAGTTAACCAAGTCTGCCAATTTATGCATGATCCACGGTCCACACATTGGATGGCAGTTAAAAGGATCCTTCGCTTTCTTAAGGGTACAATTACCCACGGACTCCACTTCCGCAAAGGCCCACTTCAATTTACTGCTTACTCTGATGCGGACTGGGCAGGGGATCCCGATGATAGGCGGTCTACATCTGGATATGCCATCTTTTTAGGATCTAATTTAATTTCATGGAATGCAAAGAAACAGCCCACTGTGTCCCGATCAAGCACTGAGTCTGAGTATCGCTCTTTGGCACTTACTGCTGCAGAATTGTTTTGGATTCGAATGGTGATGAAAGATCTTGGAATTTTTCTTAAAATTCCACCACTAATTTATTGTGATAATATAAGTGCAATTGCACTAGCATCAAACCCAATGTTTCATGCCCGAACAAAACATGTGGAACTTGATTACCACTTTATTCGAGAAAAAGTTATCCGTGGCGACATTCAAATAAGATTTGTCGGCACGATTGATCAATTAGCAGATATTTTTACAAAGGGACTCAGCACAACAAGGTTTCAACTGTTGATGAACAAGCTTCACTTCGTGGCACGACCGCTTAGCTTACCGGGGCCTGTGAGTAGTTCTGATCCAGCCCAATCTCAAGGATAAGATCGGTTGGCTATTTGAATTATCCTAGATATGCACAACTTCAAATACATTGAAATCCTTATCAGATAAGGACTTTTCAAATTCAAATGTAATAGAGATAATTCTCTTGTAATCTATATATACATCATAATACAAAGACAAATGTAAGCTTGCAAATCATCAATCTCCACATCAACTACTCTAGACTCAATCTGAAGTTCACTGAGAAGGTGCTTTAACTTTTCAAGTAGATTTATCTTTAAGGTGTCCACCTATCATACAAAGCAGGATAGGTTCACATTCAATTAGGGGAAAACACCCAGAAACCCAAGCGCCATCTACTGCTGCTAAGCTCAAAATGGATAAAAACTGCATATAGTTTACATTCAATTAACCTAAATAAGATGAAAAATGGTACTTGAGTTATCATATCAATAATTTGGCTCATGTGACTAGAAACATGTGGCTCACTGGTAAGAGGTAGGCCCTGAAGAGAAGCCATATCATCATGAAATTCATCACAAAACCGGCCACTCAAATGTATTGGATCCTCGCCCAATTCATTTGCTCTTCGAATTATCTGCAGTACCCAAGAAATTAGCAGCCAAGACCAAATTGGATATAAAATGCTGTTTGAATGAAAGTATGAAAAAAACTAGTAATGAGCATTAAAAATTCTTGTGGCATTGCAGCTAAAAATAATAAAAAGTGTGCAAATAATTTATTGGAAAAAAGGAAAGAAAGAAACAAAAAAATACACACAGAATAGGTATCCAGGCTGGCAAAAAAAAATGATGTTTATTGGATGTATGTTAATTTGTTCTTTGTAAAAAAAAAAAATCAATAACAAAACAACAACTTAATTGGATAAAAAGCCATTTATTTTAGCTTTGGATGGTGCTAAATACCAGCTCATGGACGACTAAAGAAGCAGAAAAAATCAATCTATTTCATTGTTGGAAAAATGTACACACCCATGTTACATGGTTCTTTAAAATGATGCAAACAATCCAGTGTGACATTCAACAACCACCTTCCAACTGTGTTGCTGGTTCTTGCCAGTACAAACATTGTTGTGCTAATGATGTGTGTGTATCATCATCGTCATGAAAGCCTTGACGGAACTATGGTGGGGTCAGCTACATGAATGTTGTTCCTCCATTCCAATCTATACTGAGCCAAATCATGAGATAAATTGCACTAATTCAAATCTATCATTATGACTTTCATCCATGTCCTCTTCAGCCTACCATGTTTCCTTGATGGGCTATCAACCTATAAAGAAAAACACCTCTTCAAAATGCTCGTAATGGTTTCGAGTGTCGTATCCCATTCCGAGGTGCTCAAAATGCTACATTTTCAGTGTTTATAAATCTCGACTAGTTATTATGTTGAAAATTTCAAGAGAATAATCTACAAACCAAAGGGTCGCATCATGATCTCCAGTAGCTGTGCCATCACCAGCAGAAGTGGTCCCTCTCGTGATGTTGAAATAGCCGGTCAGATCTATCCCTACCGCATCTGCCAACTGTTGAACGAGGGCCTCAAGTGCACGTGTCCTCTTGTCCTGCTCAGCCTGCCTTCCTAGCCTGCTCAGCTAGCTGCTCCCGCAGGGCGATCACCTTAGATCCGGTGCCTGAGACTGTGTGGAAGATGAAGAGGTCCTCGTGTATATCCCTTACCCTTTTAAATATCCTGACCTCGTCCCAAGTACATCAACAGAAAATCTGTTCCTCAGTCATCGGAGCTGTGACAGAGGGCTGTGACTGCTCCTCAGTCCACTGCACTAAGGCCTCCTGCCATTTAAATCAATAAGGGATTTATAATGCTTTTATGGCATTATTGATCATAATTGATCTATTAGCAAACGTACATGTCTCTGCTGAGCCACCTCATTTACCCACTCATTACTCTTTTGTCTGTAGTGGGTGTCGCGGAAGAACTGAGTAATAGGCGGTGCTTGATCGGCATTCTGTGCCATCTGTCATTTGAAATAGCTTTGTATTAGATATGAACCAAGCTGCATATTTATAAATTAATAAATTTAATCAAGTTTCTTCATAAGAATATAATTAGTACCATCAGAGACATCCTCGATGCAAATGACCTGGAGCCACTAGTATGATTATATGACAGCTTGGCTCGACTCTCTTGAGCTTTTTTCGACTTTGCCTACATAGAAAAAAAATAATACAATAGCAGTCATTTATAAAATCATTACTAATAGAATTACGTTGGAATATAATTAATTGATGTAGATAGCATCCCAAAGTTACCTTCTAGGTTGGTGAATTCCCAGCACTGCGAGACCATCAACTGCCAGTTAGTTGGATCACATCCCTCTGCCGGGTGGTCTTGGGGTCGGGGAACCCACTGCTCCAACAACTCGAGATAGTGACTATACAGCTTCGTACTTCCAATTCCTATACAAAACTCCAGTTTGGTGGTCAATGTCTGCCTTGAGCTGCATATCGCCCTCGTAGTCCCCATATCAAAATTTTGCTGCAATTAGGGGAGAGCCATATAAAGATATTGTAATGAGGAGCACAACTATAATCAGTTTGGTTGATATTTCTCGTTTCGGTTTACCTGGACTGTAGCAATGACGGTAAGCTTGATTTCATTGTCAAGTTTCTTCCAACCATGGGGCCTGACTGGGGCAACCTCTCTAATGGCTAACCCAAGATGGTTAACCAGTGATGGGGCATGTTCCCCTTCTGGCCTATGACTGGAGATGGGGATCAGGAGTGGGATGTTATGACTAAGCTGTCTCCTCAACTTTGTCACATTCTTCCCTCGCGTAACACCCCTTACACGACTGAGAACCTCCGAGACTAGGGCTGATGCTGTTGAGATGACAGTGCTAAATGAGTTAGCACACACAAATCATTAAATTCAGGTGAATTCAGGATTTTAAAAGGTCATAATTTTCTCACCTACGCTACTCCCGACTGTATGAGGACTCGTCGAAGGCTAGGACGGTTGAGGCTAGGTCAACGAGGGGCTGTGTGGTTGGAGGCTGAATAGGCAGAGGCTGGGGGGCTGCCAAATCAGGGGTGCTCCCTGATCCTCCAGACCGTGTAACTAGAAGAGCAGCTGGCGAAGGCTGTGTCGAGGCCTCAAGTGTGCTCTCTACAAGAGCTAACCTGAGTGCAACTGCAATCATCCGAGCACGTTTCACCCTCTTATCCCTAAGCATATCTGCAATCTGGCTTAAAGCAAAGTGACAAGGAAAATAAACAATTATTACCAAAAATCAATAATATTAGTAAAGTGAATGTTAGCAATTTACATTAAATGGAAATGGAAATCATTTTAGCATGAGTGTCACCATCAAAACTAATATTTTAAAGTACACGTCATAGACATTTACAGAAAGATTACCTCATCCAATTGAGACCAAGATGTCTCGTCATCTACATCATCTTCGGGGGGAATGTAGTTCTCATCCTTATCATTCCCGCTAACATTCCTCTTTCCCTTCTCGTTTGTCCCTTTAGCTGAACCAAATATAGTACGTGCGGTCGGCGGGAGCCCTACATTCTGCTTAATTGTCTTTTTTCTCTTTAATAAATAATTGGATGCTTGCACTTGACGGGACAACTCTCCTGGTTTGACTCATTTTTTCCTTCCGTTTGGCATCTTTTGCAACTATGATATATAGAAATAAGAATAAAATGTTAACAGTTCATTTCTTGTCGTCATTGTTAACAGTTGATAATGATTCTGATTGTAGTGAAACACCATTCTTTTTACATGGGTGTCTCTTTGCATATTGCATTTTCTATCTTCAATTTATCTGGTTGGAGAATTCACAGAATCTTGAAAATATAAAGAAAAATGAAAGTTTTCTCTCATTTTGTTTTATTTTATTATCTTCTCAGTTTTTTTATTTTTTTATTTTTGGGTCGAACTAAATAGCCTGTTGTTTAGTTTAGAGCCAAACAATATATTGGGCTTACCTACTATAGTGTTCAACAGATGATGCCATTCTTCCTCTAAAATATGAGGTACTACTAACCAACATGATTTTCTTTTTGTAACCCAGCTAAGGGGACCGGGAACCCATTGAGACCTCGGGTGAGGTGAATAAGCCTTGGAGCGAGGGACAGAGGCATGCCCAGGGGTTAATCCCTGGGTAGTTAGGTGAGAACCGACTTATATTAGCATTTGGGTAAGATGCCATTGCCAACCAATATGATGGTGTTAGAAAGACATATCAGCATCCCCTGTAAGCATGATATCAAATCTACTGTGTGGAGGAGACAATGATTTGCAGAGGGGGGCTCATAAAATCAACCTTTGGAACAACCTTTTAAAGAGAGAGAGAGAGAGAGAGAGAGAGAGAGAGAGGCGTTAGCATGATCACTGGGGGAGTGGGAGTCATTTCTCAAATATTTAGAAATGGATTAAATGTTTACAAAATTATAATATACATTAGTTCATGAAAACTAAACCAAATTAAATGTTCACAAAATAAATAATAATAACAAAAAAGAAAAAAAATTTCCTTTTAATATTTTCTCATATATATACTATCCCTCAATTCCATTATGTGCTTGTCCAAAATGAGGTGACTTGGCTACCATAACTTTGCTTTGAAAGATTTCTTTAATAATATATAAGTTAAAGGTAGATAGGGCAATACTATTCATAAGGAAAATAAATACTTTAAATATCATGAAATCTTCAAAATCATTTATAATCTTTTTTGTTTGGTGACATCAACTGGTGGAAATATGTTCATTTTTTGGATAAAAGGTGGCAGTGGTTAGCAGACATGTTGATCTCAGTTATTTATTTATTTTTTCGCCATGGTCATCCATACAAGGATCTTTATATAGTTGCATGATCTCATACAAGGCTCTCTCTCTCTCTCTCTCCTTATTTAGTAATACAGAGCAATCATCTAGTGATTGTTATGATTGGAGTAAGAGTACAGAGCTTTCTTTCTTCTTTTCTTTTTTGGAACAGTAAAGAGCTTTCTTTTGATAGATTAGATGAAAGAATAGGTTTCTGCAGTTAACGCTTAACAGGCTGTTTGTTCTCCTGTCTGTGCTGTTGGTGGTGGTCTTGTGTTTTAACCTTTTATTTTATTTTATTTGGTAGTGGTGTTTGACTTGAAATGAGAGAATTAACAGAGTTACCATCCTTTGGTCGTGATGCTTATGTTTTAGATTTAATGAATTTAGTTTGATGTTATGTCTTCTTTCACAGAAAGTTAAAATGTACATGTCCTCACAACTAATAAAATCCTGAATATATATGTTGAGCTTACTAGCGTTTGACCTTGTGACAAGTAATTTAGCTTGCCCTTTCGGACTAAACATTCAAGTTTCTTTTGGGTGCTGTTCCTAACATAAATATCATCGGATTCTTTCATTCATCTTGTTCTGAACTCAACTCAATGACAATGTTGCTTGTACATGTGCGTAGACTGAGTGTATTCCCTTATACAGAAACTTCAAAGATTATTAGAGCAAGAGCACATTGCCATGAAGTCTCCAATGCAGTTTCTATAAAATAGGGAGCAGCCAATGGATCTTCTTTATGGACCCTCAGGACCACATATATGGAATGTGCATTTTTAAATTAAGATTTTCTTTTGCAATTACAACGAGAACAAACAGTCGAGAGGCTTTATATATTTGTTACAATAGCCTTAGAATACTTTGTTTTATGCTAAATTCAATTAGGACTAAGCAGGGAAAATGGCTGCCAAGCTGCAGCTAGGATCCCAAGTGGGCCACTATGTGATGTGCCCCTATGCTTCTTTGGTAGTTAAATTTACATGTTTCTCCTTCTCCATGCCATCTGTACATTCACCAATCTATATAATATAGAATTTCACCACCTCAATCCTGGAAGATTGACTATTATTTGTTTTCTTCATAACAATATCAAGGTATTTTTACCATCCAATACTAAACTATTACTTTAGTCTCTCACCGTCCAATACAAGGTAGGTTCGGAAAGTCAACGTATTACTATCTTGTTTGTGTGTCACTTATTAAGAGAAAATTGTTGAAGTTCCAAAATCAACCTTCATGGCATAGTGCTAGACCTATGATTGCCCAGTGGACCAATTAATGGGGTTAAAGGTTCCATTTTAAGGTTATAAGGGTCTTAAGGATCCTAAATCCCATGGAAATAAGGATAAGCACCTTAATTACCTATTAGGGATGATTATGGTGGGTTACAATAGATTAAGGGTGATAATTTACCTTACAATTGGGTCAAAAGAAGTCCAATCTACAGTTTTAGGTTCGCTCGAGCGGACCCCATTTAGAGGGTTGATCGCTTGCGTGACCCATTTCGTTCGATTGAGCTGTGGAGTCAGAAGGATGGTCGCTCGAGCAGACCCCATCCAGAAGGTTAATTGCTAGGGTGATCCTTTCGATCACTCGAAAGAGTGCTTAAAGAGGAGGTTCGCTCGAGCGAATGTTCCATGATTTCGGAATTTCCAAGTTTTTTTCTCCCATTCATTTTCCATCTCCCTTCCACCACAAGAACTTGCACATGGAGCCTCCTTGCTCCCATTTACATAATATGCAACCCCTCCATCTAATTTCATCCATTAAAATCATAAAACACACCAACCCATTCATTTATTAAAAGATAGAATCATTGATAAAGAATTTCATTGAAATCATATGGTAACTAATCATCATATCAATCCAAATTAAAGCTTATACTTGCCTCAAAATAGAGCTTTTTAACCCTAACTTCACCGCTTAGCTCAAAGGAACCCAAAAACCCCAATTTACCAAACCCTAGACACAAATACACATGGAAAACACATGAATATGTATGTATAGGTAATTATGAGTCTCTTAACTCTAATTCAACCCAAAAACCTAACCAACAAGAGCTTGATGCCTACCTCTTAACAAGAAATTTGAATTTGGAGAAGATAGGACGGGGTGGAGGAGTTCTTTGTCAACAAGGAAGAGAGGCCGGCCGGAAGATGAAGAAGACTCCTAGTTTTGTCCTCAAATGCACATGTTACAAGCCCTCTTGATGATTGGGAAAGAGGAGAGGGGAAGTGAAGAAGAAAGAGTGTAGAGAGAAGAGGAATGAGAAAGAAATGAAAAGAAGATGAAAGGAAAAGGGGTTAGTTGTATATATAAAGGGACAAGAATGTCCATTTTATAAGGAAGCCCCTGCAAGTTCTAGTATTACCATAAAGAGTCAAATGAAAGCTCACTTACTCAATGATTCGTTAAAAGGAATAGAGTCAAATATGAAAATCGACGTGCTCGTCGAAATACACGCGATGATGTCAAGATGACGTGTAAATGATGCAAAATTGCGAAAATCAATAATTACGAAAAATCCATCAGCTCTACCTTACCGAGTCAAATTGGTACCAACTCACCTATATATACAAGACTCAAGGCTCAACTAACTCAGTCTATAGAGGTTAATTAAAACTAATTATCATAATTAGAAACTAAACATAATTAATTTAACTAAAACACACTTAATAAGCACTAATCAGTGTTAAATTGGGTCAGGGTGTAACAGGTGAGGATAACAAATTTGCAATATTTTTTTTTTCACTTTGCATTTAGATTCGCCATTGGATCGGCTTCAAGATCGAACAGCCCAGAATAGGCCACAATCCCAGGGATCGCGATGCTCACGCCACTATCAGCGCATTTGGCAACCAAATATTCCTTAGGAATAGAAATTCACTTTCCATAGTGTCTTGGAAAACCCACATTTGGCAATCACAAGTCCTTTAGACATTTCTGAGTGAGAATTTTTTAGAGAGAGTAGTCATTGCATTCCATGTTTGGCTAGCATGGAGGAGTCAATGATGATTCTTACAAATCTATATTTGGAAACAAAATTAGAATCCGGAGAAAAAAAAAAAAAAAAAAAGCAATGACAAACTAATACCAATTATCTCGAATTCTTCTGAAGTTCATCGCTGCCACCCATCACATCTTACATGCGTCATGACTATCTCCAACTTAACTCACTATCTGTCCATCTCAGATTTCCCCCTTCATCTCAACCCATATCAAAACCTCATTTACTATCACTTAACTTAATTTCAATCCATATTTGAAACCCAACCATCATCACTGTATCTTATATTCGTGATCACCATCCAAAAATTGCCCTGCACGTACCAGAACCCAAATCCACACATTTCAAATTCAATAGAAATCCATTCAGAAAACCCAAAATTCACCCATCCTCACTAGCATGTCTATCCCATTCCACTGATCACATACCTACTAAACACAACCCAATCCCACTGCCCACCGCCCATGCCCGCCACCCATCTTCTCTCTTTTAAGAGAAAAGAAAAGAAAAGAAAAGAAAAAAAAAAAAAAAAAACCATTCTACCATAATCAGCTCCATACCTTCAAATTTAAAAATCATTCTATCATAATCAACGATGGAAAAGTTGATAGCATAATTAGATGATGTTCTCAAATTACAGTTTATTTCATCCCACCTATATTCACCCATCAAATAAAAAAGGTCTTTTATATTTAGTGATACCCATTTGCTATTTGAGTTTCATAACTAGGGAAATATGCAAACCATCCCCATCATTAGACTCAGAAACCATTTTGTAAACATGCTTTCTGAACAATTTATCTTCAGTATATCAGGTGCAAAGTCCAAGCGAAGCATCTACATGTAAAAAGGCAACTTGCAAACAAAAAATGAAAATTTGAATTGAAAGGTACACAAGCAAAACCTGAACATCTAAAATGAAATTTCCACAAATTTCATTTGAACATCTGACAGCAAAACATGACATTCATATACATCAAACATTCAATTTCCACAAATTCTTACATATGACTTGAAAATATAAGACTTACAACATCTAATATCCAGCATTCAGTTTCCAAGACTTCTGCAATCGTGTACATTCTGCAACATTTAGAACTTCACCATGTAACAAAGCTCAACAACATCCTATAATATAGCATCATTCAATAGTATTCAACATCCTTTGGTAGAGTCATTCTATCTTCCAAAGTGGGTTTTTATGTCAAACAACATATCACCTGTACAAGTATAAATATGATAAAAATTCAACTATCATAGGCATAAATATTCAGCTCAAAGAAAACATAACTACACATAATATGGAAATCAACATCACATTCACGTTATAGTCAATCATCATTAATTTTATGCTCAACTTCATTATGTTTTGTAATTCAATGTGCACAATACACCAGCAGTAGTGTTGGAAATATGGCTTCACATGCCAAATATACCTCCTAATTAAGAAAGGTATATCATGGCTTGTGTAAAGGGATTAACATTCAGCAAGTGCTATCAATTTCCAATTAGGAATTGAATACCATCTCCTACTAGATGAAACGTAAAAGAAAGACATTTCGTAGCTTCTATGCAGGGAATGACTCTATAATAAGATGTTTACTTTAAGTGAAATGCATCCTTTCCTAGGGTCCAACTAAATTCGAACCCTAATTTGTTTGCTCCAAACTCAAGGCTCAACATTCATCATTAAAGTGAATGACTTTTAGTAGCACTATGACTGAAAATAGCACACCAATAGCACAGTCTCAATTTTATATTTTCATAAACCCATGGTTCTTATACACACCAATAGCACCATAAGTCATCTTGAGCATGTCAATACTTTTACCAAGTTGCAGCATGACTATGAAAATATCACAAGGAAAAGATGGCAGGTGGTGCATGAAAAACTACTGTTTCAAAATTATGGAAAGGGAAAAAAAACATTCACATTACAAGAACATCCATGGGACACTAGTTTTACATCTTAGAAGAGAAGGAAAATATGGGTAATGAAATGTAAATGCATCTCTAACCATATGTACAGGAGCCATTGCCAATTGCAATTGCCATTGAATTATGTAATATGCAGTTTTTCTTATTTTCCTTATTGTAGTAATTCTCATGAATACATGAATTTATTAATTTAAATTGATTATCATGAATACATGTAAATAAATGTGTTTTTTTTTTTTTTATAAGCAATGGATTCATTTTTAAATATTTTTGAAATTATTTAGAAAAAACATGACTCTTGAGTCTCCACTAGACTCTAACCGAGTCAAACAAAAAATAAAAAAATAAAAAAATAAAAAAATAAAAAAAATCAATGAACAAGTCCGAGTCTGAATCATGAATTTCTCAACCTTGTAATTAACTAGCTTCAAGTAAACTGCACTATTCAAATTTATTTGTTTTAAATGTCAATTTTGTTTGGCTATTTTTTTTCTTTATATATGTCAACAGGTCTATTTATTTCTCATCTTTTCTACAAGATGATCCTTTGACAAAGGAAAAGGTAGTGCAAATATATAAAGAAAATAAGATTTATAAAAAGCCCATTTAAAGGTTGGGCCCAGTGAGAACATGCCTGAGCCCTTTTTTTTTTTTTTGGCTAGTGTACTCACTAGATAGATCACATGGTCAAGAGAATTATGAATGGCTAAACCGAAACGACTACCAGTGGCCTCAGTAGAATATGATGGTATAATAGACATGAATGCATCATATCAATTACCAAGGGCCTAACATGTGAAATTTTTTGGAATGGAATAATTTTATCCATGTTGCATTGTGGTAGCATGGATGAATAAAAAATATATAGTACCAACAAAAATAAGAAATAAGTTTGCCAACACACTCATGGTTGAGTTGACTGGGATCAATTCCTAGGTCCTCAACTTAAATTATCACCCCTTGACGAATATTCCAACATAGTAAAAAAAGGATAAATAAATAAACAAACAAATAAATAAATAAATAAAATAGGTTATCTTTCTCTTCAAAACCAATAAAAAAAAAAAAAGAAGCATTACTTTTTAGCTTTCAATAGTATCTTAGAAACACAATAATAAAAATGAATTTCATGAGATATTAATGGATCAACTGAAAATGACATAGTTTTAGTATTACCTGTAGAGGATGATGCATGCCTAAAAATTGAATTAAAACTCTTACATGCTCTGTTTTCTTCAATGTGCATGCCCAATTCCATTTATGCTCCACTTCTCTCTCCTTCTCCATATACTACTTTAAATCTAGTTTGAGAGCGCACGTATTTGCTCCGGAAGAGTTTTCAAATTAGGGATTTTCCGAAGTTCAACACTTTTGAGCGATGGCATTGCTCCTTCCTCGACTATCCATTCCTCTAGAGGTAAATCCTGGAGGACCAGCGCTTCCAATTGAGGAAACCCTCCTGAAGAGCAAAACATTTTCTTGCTATCATATGATTTGCTCCCAAATTTGAGAATCTTAAGGTGTTGGAGTTTTTCCAGCGTTGAAATGGCATCTTGTTCTAATGTAGACTCAAACAAAATCAGCTCTGTAAGGTTCGGTGGCAACTCAGGTAGTTTCTGAATTCTTCCATGTAAAAACATCTCATAGAGATACAAATGATGTGCAAAGGGCATAAACGGTGGGACTGAGTGCCCATCGATTAAGTCAAGTGATCGAAGGTTGCACAATTTGTCAATGGATTCGGATAGGGCCTTGTGGTATGAACTTACGTCTCCTCGTATTATCAAATCTCTAAGATTGGTCAACTTTTCTAAGTCATCTTCTATCCAACTCCCAGCCCGCAACGATAATGTTTGGAGATTTCTTAAATTGTTCAGTTGTGGATTCCCATCAACAGAACAAAAAGGAGTATCTAGATGCCTCAAGTTCTCCAAATTCCATATTGCATTAGGTAAAATGCAATTGCAATTTATTTCTAGAGTTAGTAGGTTAGAGAGGTTTCCAATGAATGAAGAAAGACTTTTTGTGCTTGCAAATGCAGAAATCCTCAAATACCTTAAATTAGAAAATGCTCCTTCCTTAGTTGTCTCTCTCAAAATCTGTGCCCTATATGCATCAAACACTCGTAGCAATTTGCCACTTGGGATCAATAATCTTCGCAAACCATCTTCATAGTCAGAGAACCAAAGTATGGAACGAAGAGTTGCAATTGAACGGTTTATATGTTTATACCCATCAATGTTGCCATAAAAAACCAATCGTCTCACACTAGTTGAAGATGAACTTGTGCCATTATCATTGTGCAATGTGAAGAAATTATTTTTTCTAGCTTCAGAGATGGAGAGGTCTCGTAAAAGATCGTGGATCCGTAAAAGATAGACAGATCCGTTAGACTTCTTACTCGCTACTTGAATCATGCTCCTGCCAACCATCTCTTCTAAGTAGCCTTCAGCAACGTCTTCCATGATATTGTTATCTTTTTGAGGAATGAAACCTTCAGCAATCCACATATTGATTAGTCTCCATGAATAGATTTCATAATCCTCTGGGAAAAGGCCGAGATATAAGAAGCATGGTTTCAGGTAATATGGCAAATCCCAGTAACTCAAAGCTAATATATCCCTACACTGATCAGAGCTTTCAGTGAGATGCCTATTTACACTCTCAAGAACTTTGGACCATGCACTGAACGTCTTGTCTTTTTTTGATAAGAGACCTCCTAAGACCAAAATTGCTAGTGGTAGACCTCCACATTTTGCAAGGATCTTTCTCCCCGTTTTCTCCAACTCTACAGGGCAAGCTGTTGAGGGATTTCCTTCTGGAAATATTTTCTTCATGAACAATTCCCATCCCTCATCATCATTAAGAAGGCGCATCTCATGGGGATGGCTTGATGGGTCAGCATGTAAAGCTACGTCTTTGATGCGGGTGGTAAGCATCACTCTACTTTTATTCATACCAGTTGGTAGTACGAGTTTTAGTGTGTCCCATGCTTGTGTAGACCATATATCATCAATGACCAGCAGATATCTCCTCTCTCTTAAATGATCACGAAGCATCATCCCCAATTGATCCTCATTCAAATTTTCTCTGTCCTCTCGAGATAGACCCATTACGCATGTTATAATGCGCATCAGGACATCTTTAATTCCAAATTGCTCGGATAGGTAAACAAATGCATGACAATCAAAATCATGTTTAACGGCATGATAAACTTTTTTGGCAAGAGTAGTTTTACCTAAACCGCCCATGCCAACTATAGAAATCACACAACGCCTTGACTGCTCACTCATCAACTGCTCTTTTACTGTGTTGATTACTTCTTGCTGACCAACCACTTCTGTTTCTTCCAGTAAAGCGAGAAGCCTCCTGCGTCCTTGCAAACTTTGGCTCGAAGAGCTTGCCTCCAGTCTTCCTTCATTGATATCCCTTATGCCATAAGTCTCCCGACTTCTTGTGATGTCACTGATCTTTGCCTTTATTTGCTCAATCTTCTTGGCCATCTTGTGCCGAGTTCTCAGCTCGATGGGGATGCAAATGTACCTTTGGACACGCTCTACAAATCCACGCCTCCTTCTTTGACTGTAGATGAAGATGTCAATAACATCTTCGGCATCATAAGAAGCATCTATGACTTCTGCCACCCAATTATTCACTCCCTCATCTTCCTTTTGCCTGGAATCAGCATCTTTCAGAAAACATCGCATCCGATTTAACTCTGTTTGAATCCATTTGAACTGGCCGTGCACTCCGTGGAGAAGTTGTGCTTCTTGAATGAGAAGATCACCCAGCTTTCGTGCAACAAAGGGAACAACAGCCTCGGAAGCCATCTGTCTCTTCTGCTCTGGAGAAGAACAACTCAAAAATCTTGTGTGTTTCTTATGGGTAGTGGAGAAAGAAAGGTGCCCAACAGGACCACTCCACATTAATAATATGGGTAGTGGAGAAAGAAAGGTGCCCAACAGTCTAGAAATTAATAAGAGTCGAGGTCGAGATCGCCGGCAGGCGGCAACAGGTTCAACTCCATATTAATAATTTAAGTTTCTCATAGGACGGACTTGCAGACCTGCTCCACGCCACGTCACTCTTTCCAGGTAACTCACATGATAAATTTCATTATTTTTTTAATTTATCTTTGGAAATTCCTAAATAAAAATCAGTCTTATTGTCCATAGACTCTATACGCCCTTGTGTAGGACCTAAAACGCCGACCTTGAATTGTTCATATAGGTGACTTCAATGGGTGCTATAATGTGACTCATTGTGGAAAGAAATAGAAAGAAAAGGTAGGAGAGATACGATGTCATTGTTAAAGATGAGCATGTTAAGCTATTAGTAGAATTTTTGTACTACATTTTTCTTTTTTTTATATAAAGCGTTAATATGGACCATCAAAGCCAATTTGAATAAGTTTTATCTGATTCAATTAGATTTACTATTAAAAAGGTATTATAATTTTTCTAAATAAATTATTTAGTATATGTCGTTCAAATAGACATTAGGCAACTTTTCAATTAGTATTAACTCTAACCTGTAATTCTGTGCAACATCATCATTGAGTTTTATAATAAAATATTAAAAAAATTTCTACTACTACCAATGATGAATGGCAGATGATTTTAATGAATCTGAACATGAGTCATGGTCACGAAGTTTAACTTCATATGTGGGGTCCACATGAATGAAACAATAATCATGGAAGTAATGGAATAGAAAGAAGTTGACATCGATCAGTGGCTAGTGGCTAAAGCTCAACCCCGCTCAGTGATGATGTTGATGGTCATCCATCTAAACTCTCAAACATAAGTAGTTTATATTAATGGTAAAAATCAATCGAATAAATGAAAACTTGAATTTCCTTTTGATTGAAGGGTACATGGGTGTTGGGCAAATGTAGAAACAAACATAGTAGGGTTGAAACCGAGTCGGTTTCGGTTCGAGTCCATGGTGGACCCGGAACCGGAATCGTTAAGGAGAAGGTGGAACCGGATCTCGACCCGGAACCATTTCGGAACCTGTTTCTTGGCTCCAGAACCGAAACCAGAACCATATATGGGACGGGTTGAGATCCAGGTCTAGGTAGAGAATGATATTTAAAAAACATGATTTTTAGGAGAGATTTTTGAAAATTGAGATAATATGTCGGGTCTCAGGTCCACAGGTCTGAACCAAGGTGGAACCGGACCTGGACCCATTTACTTATCGAGGCCTAAATAAGAACCCAGACTCGGTTTTTAACGGGTCGGAACTTCCGGGTAATCGAAGAATCGAGTTCCCATTTATATCCCTAAAACATAGGTGGCAATATTAAGATCTATGGGGATATCCATAAAAGAATTTACCTAAGATTTAGTTAGTACTTTTTGACAAAATATTAAGATTCTGTTATTAATTGCTAAATACAGCATTTTTTATAGTTTAATATTAGTAAAATGTATAATATACATCTATTATATTATACATATTATTTATTCTATATACTAATAGACATAAAGGCCGGGCCAAGCCCCCTTGGGCCGGCTAAATCAAGCCCAAACTCGGCCCTCAAGGTTGTGGGATTTTCATAATTAAGCCCTATCCTACCCTTTGGGATTTAAGATAAAAATAAAAGCCCCCCCCCCCCACCCCACCCCCCCACTTTTGAGGGTTGAGTCGGCCAAGGGCCGAGCCCCTTGTCAAAGGGCTGAACTAACAGCCCTATTGAGAGTTGACTGTTACAAACAATACACCAAGATCTTTGATCTAGGAAATCCTAATAAACCAAGATCCTCAATGTTAAATCATTGAGAGAAGTAAAGCGGAAACATACCTGGATCCATTGAATGAAGCTGTTCTCAGGTTGTTGATCTTTCAATCCAATATGGCTACCCAGAGAAAACCCTCTTGATTCTTCTGATGATGGGATGTCAGAGAGAATAGGATAATACCATATGAATTGGGGACCATAACCCTAATATATAAGATATTATAAGTTTGTTATTTCTAATTTGGCCCCTCATCAAATTAGAAATAACATTCTGGTATCTACACATTAATTCCATGACAAGTATACCCTTAAGCCTTATAACTTTAAGTCTTAATTAGATCACTTAAATGTAGGCTTAACAAAAAATAGCATGACACATTTAATAGTTACATGTGTGGCCCCATATGATGGAATTTTTCCAACAATCTCCCATTAGGCCATATATGTAGCTTAACAAATGTGTATGACTGTATGAGCTCCAAAAGTTTGCTATCATAATTTAGGATATATCCGAACAATCTTGTCCATTGACTATGCCAGTATAGGATTAAAGCGGTCTTCGTCACATTTAACATGACTAAACCCATCAATAGTCACAAACACCAATATAACCGAATGACATAGATCAATCATGGATGCGTAGCATGGAAAGTACATGCAATGTGATCTATACATGTCTATTTCCAACTGGTCCTACTGTATTCCTTAGTGAGATCAATATTTAATACAATGTAACAGAATGAAATCAACTGAATACTGTATTTCTGATCAGAAAAATATCCAAATACATAAATGCATAAGTGTGGTCCAAAAACAAACATAAAGCAATAAAATATAAAATCATACACGCTCCCACTAGAATGTGATATCCTCACATAAAATAACACCCATATGAGCAGTGTGCTCATGAAAGACCTTGGGTGGTAATCCCTTTGTAAGCGGATCCGCTATCATGGAGTTTGTCCCAATGTGCTTTATGGATAATTGTTCATCATGTATTCTCTCTTTCATAACTAGGAACTTAATGGCAATATGTTTTGACCGAATTGAGCTCCTGTTGTTGTTGGAATATAGCACTGCTGACTTATTGTCACAATATAGTGTGAGTGGTCTTTCAATACCCTCCAAAACTCGCAGCCCAGTGACAAAATTCCGCAGCCATATTCCATGGTTGGATGCCTTATAGCATGCTACAAACTCTGCTGCCATGGTGGAATCAGTCACGAGTGTCTGTTTGGCACTCCTCCAAGATATTGCTCCACCAGCTAACAGGTAGATGTAGCTTGATGTGGATTTCATACTGTCTTGGCATCCAGCAAAATCAGAGTCGGAATACCCTATGATCTCCAACTGATCCGATCTCCTATAGGTGAGCATATGATCTTTTGTTCTCTGTAAATACCTCATAACCCGCTTGGCTGCTTTCCAATGGTCCATCCCTGGATTGCTTAAATATTTGCCTAACATACCAACAATGTATGCAATATCCGGACGCGTACACACCGTAGCATACATTAGACTCCCTACAGCGGATGCATAAGGAATCTTCTGCATTTCCTTAACTTCAAGGTTAGTTTTAGGGCATTGATTGAGACTGAACTTGTCTCCCTTAGAAACAGGGGTGTCACCTGGTTTGCAGTCCTGCATGCCAAACCTTTTGAGCACTTTATCAATATAGCTTCTTTGTGATAATCCAAGAATACCTCGAGAGCGATCTCGTTGTATCAGGATTCCTAATACAAAAGAGGCGTCACCAAGATCTTTCATCTCAAATTCTTTGATAGAAATCGCTTGGTTTCATGCAACATGCCTATATCATTTGTGGCAAGCAATATGTCATCGACATACAGAACCAGGAATATGTGCTTACTCCCACTGAATTTGTGATACACAAAATTATCAACAGCGTTTGTCTCAAAACCAAACGAGATAATCACTTGATGAAACTTGTAATACCACTGACGAGAAGCTTGCTTGAGTCCATAGATGGACTTTGTCAATTTACAGACCATATTCTTTGGGTCTCCCGACTCAGTTTTCTGACTACACCATATAAATTGTTTCGTCAATGTCACCATTTAGAAATGCTGTTTTGACATCCATTTGACGAAGCTCAAGATCAAAATGTGCAACTAATGCCATGATTGTCCGAAAAGAGTCTTTTGATGAAACTGGAGAGAAAGTCTCTTTAAAGTCAATCCCTCAATCCCTTCCTTTTGGGTAAAGCCTTTAGTTACAAGACGAGCCTTATACCTCTCCACATTACCATTTGAATCCCTTTTGGTTTTAAAAATCCATTTGTAACCAATGGGCTTCGCACCTTCTGGTAATGGGACAAGTTCCCAAACCTTATTGTCTTGCATAGACTTATACTCCTCATTCATGGCATCAATCCACTTTTGAGAGTTAGAGTCTTGCATGGCTTGATGGAAGTTGATTGGATCATTTTCCACCATTCCAATTTCTTCCTCATGTTTTTGGAGAAATACGAAAAAATCATCCGGAATAGCATGTCTCCTCTCTCTAGTGGATCGCTTAATGGCACTGGTTCTTGAGGTTGATGAGTTTGTTCCTCATCTTGAGTGGGGGGTTGATCAACATTGTCTTGTTGAGGATCCGGATTCGCTTCTTGATCAATGACATGTATAGAAACCTGCACATTGTCAAAAGCAATAGGCAGAATCGTAACCGATTCTTCCTCAAAGACAATGTCTCTAACCTTATTTCTCGCCCCAAACTCAACATCCTCAAAAAAAGTTGCAGTTCCCGTCTCAAAAATTGATCTAAGTGTGGGATCATAAAACTTATAGCCCCTTGATCGTTCAGAGTAGCCAATGAAGTAGCTGCTCACAGTTTTGGAATCCAATTTCTTTTCATGTGGCCTGTAAGGCCTTACCTCAGCTGGACATCCCCAAATGTAAAAATGTTTTAGACTAGGCTTTCTACCTGTCCAAAGCTCATAAGGTCTTTTTGCAGCTGCTTTAGTTGGCACTTTATTCAGAATATAAGCTGCTGTTTTGAGTGCTTCTCCCCAGAGTGACTCTGGTAGAGTGGAATGACTAATCATACTCCTCACCATATCCTTAAGAGTCTGGTTTCGCCTTTCAGATACACCATTCATGCTGGGTGACCCTGGCATGGTGTACTGTGGGACGATTCCACATTCCTCTAGGAATTTAGCAAACGGTCCTGGACGTTGTTCACCTGAACCGTCATATCTGCCGTAGTATTCACCACCACGGTCAGACCTGACACTCTTTATTCTTTTGTTGAGTTGGTTCTCAACTTCAGCTTTAAATGTTTTGAACACGTCCAAAGACTGTGATTTCTCATGAATGAGAAATATGTATCCATAGCGAGAATAATCGTCTATGAATGATATGAAATACTGTTGGCCATTCCATGAAGCCGTAGGGAATGGTCCACAGATATCTGTGTGTATCAATTCTAAGACGTCTGTAGTTCTATTGGCACCTAATTTCTTTATTTTGGTCTGTTTTCCCTTGATGCAAGCAATACAAACATCAAAATCTGTAAAGTCAAGGGAATCTAAAATGCCATCAGACACAAGTCGCTCAACTCTAGACTTAGAGATGTGACCTAAGCGTTTGTGCCATAATGTAGCCGAGTTTTCTTTACTACTTTTGCGTTTAGTACCTCGTGATTCCACATGCAGGGATTCACTATAAAAAACAATTGTATCAAGCAAATATAAGTTGTCATATACACATAGAGAACCAGTTCCAACAATATTTGAATTTATAGATAAACTGAATTGATTATTTCCAAATGAAGAAAAATAACCAAACTTGTCCAAAAAAGAAACTGAAACCAAATTCCATCGAAAAGACGGTACAATAAAAGTCTCTAATAAATCCAAATAATAACCAGTGTTTAATAATAACCTAAAATGCCCTATTGCCTCCACTGCTACCGACTTTCCATCGCCCACAAAGATGTGTCTTTCAGCATCACTTGGCTTTCGATAGTTCAGGCAACCCTGCATAGAAACACTGATGTGAGTAGTAGCACTAGAATCCAACCACCACGTGTTTCTAGGTACTGAAGCTAAATTTACCTCAGAACAGACCAAAGCAAGAAATGTACCTTTCTTTGCACGCCAAGCGTGATATTTGGTACAGTCCTTTTTCACATGTCCAGGTTTGTTGCAAAAGAAACAACCCTCAGTTGCTGGCTGTTGTTTCTTTGCGGCTGGACCCTTAGCAGCTTCATTTTTCTTCCTCCTTTTGCCTTATCTTTAGAGGTGCTAGCCAAATGAGCACTTTCGGGTTCTGTCTTGCTTCAATCTCTCTTCCTCTTG
>QPKB01000012.1:20033223-20092758 GCA_003546025.1 Camphora micrantha | reverse complement strand
ATATCTTCCAATGCTCCTTTTAAAAAACCTAATGGTAAGGCTACCTTCGTGCATGTAGTGGCGGAGCCATGTATGGTTGAGGAGGGCAATTCTCCTTAACTTTTCACTCCCTTTAAAATAAGAAAAATCTTGTCATATGTTCCAGTGCGATTCTCTTGTGGCCTCTTCTCACAAACTTTTTTTAATTTCCTTTAAATAGAGAAAAACTTACAATTCTCTTTGCCCCTTCTTCAACTTTTTTTTTTTTATATCTTTCAAAATTAGAGAATCTCTGAAAGACCGCAGGGGGTCAAGGTCCTAAACTAGATTCTAGTGGAGAATTCAAAACAGAATAATAGATGAAGCCCAACCAAACAATCAGCCACACAGAAAGGGACACAAGATTTTTTTAATGTGGGAAACCCAAATGGAAAAACCCGAGAGCTATACCTGGTCCAAGGCAAAACCAAGCATAATGATAATTGAAACAATTATAAGATGTACTCATAGACCGATCCCTAGTAGAACTCAAACCTACAAGGCTGTAGTTTCTTCTTGCTGATGACTCGGTGTCACTATTCGCTCATGTTTGTACTAGGAAATACCTTGATGTCTCTCAGATCCTTCAATACAAAAGCCAAGAGTAAAATGAAGAACTTTCTTGAAATAATTGGCACGGAACGTTTAGTAGCCAGAACTTTTAAAGATCTCGAAGTGGCAGTGTTCTAGGTTCAGGTGGGAGTAGAAGTGGAAGTTCTTAGATGGTAGCAAGGAGAGTTGTTTAAATGGATGCCTTGGTCTTGTTGCAAGAGGTTTCTAACCAGAATAGAACTCAGATAAGCAGGGAAGGAGAAAATAGGTGAGGTTTCAAAATTGACTGGGCAATGTTCGCAAAGCTCGATCGACCTAAAACTTGTGTTGGGTCGAACTGAACCTGGAATCTGTCTTGAAAACACTGATACAACACTCACGCTCACATGACCAGACTTTGTCTCGCTCAACCGAAGCTAGGTTCAGCCTCGTGTCATGCCCAAGCTTGAGATTTCACACTTCTTGAGGGAAAACATACTCCCGCGTGGAGATTCGAGCCAAATTCGATGATCAACTGAATTCCATGAATAAGTTTTTCCGCACAGATTGTCACGTGTGAGGTTAAAACTCCATAAACATTTATAATTCACCTGTATATTTCAACATGTAGATGTCTATCATGTTTATCATCTATCACACATTAATAATGATATAAGAGCACCCAACTAGTCCATAAGCATAAGTTAAGAGTTAAAGTTTCAAAAATAAAGAAAAGAAAAGTAGCGGAAGCAAATTATTAGTTAAAGTTTACATTCCAAGATAAAACATCCTAAACATCACTAAACATGTGGCTATCCAAGCCATGATCAAGGGTGAAATGATGTATCGTTCAACAACTCAGTTAAATAGATGTCTTTTGGCCCACTCAGCTAACTGTTGATGAGTGTCCTCTTCAACCTCCTCGATCTCCGCGATAGTGGCATTGAAGTCTACACCTGTAACGCCAAGTATAGCACCATTAGACTAAGTTAAGTAAGACATACAAATATAAAATGGAACATGCTTAACAAATGAGTAACAATGACGAGATAGATCATATGAAGTCAAAGAAAGTAGTCTAGGCATAATTAGTGTATGAATAGGCATGATACATAGGGATCAAAGGTGACAAGTGCATAAGTGTAACATATCAAGGTGGCATGACCACATAAGCTATATTCTCTCACATAAGCATGCAAATATGAAATTAAATGAGAGCATGAGCATGACATAACATAACATAACATAACATGAGATACCATTGGAAGGCATAGGGCTCGGAAACTCCATCGTGGACCAGAGGTACCTGCTAACCCCCCATAAATTCCATCTGCAGAGGATCAATGAAAATTACTAATTCCACACCCAGTCGAGTCTGACTGAGATAGGACCGAAGCTAAGTGGTGCAGACTCAAGGAATATAATGTAAATGACATATCAATAGTGTGACAAAAGCGTAAGCATAAGCATGTACACAAACCTAAACATGAACAAGTGCATGATCATAATCACAAGTGCGTAACACGGTATAGCCTATAAACATATACAAATACATAAAGCACATGGAAACATATGACGTAATATAAACAAGGTACATGGGCTAAGCAAACAGACATGAGAAGTATATACGTATCATGCGAGAGTATTAGAACGTAAGCAAATGCATGCATAAAAATCATACACGGAATCAAGGATGCATGACAAGCCATCCTGCGGTTTCAGGAATACCCGTGGGGTTCACCGTCTAATAATGTGTAGTCCTAAGGCTTCCGATGTCATCGGGCTATAAAGGACCCTTGGCATTACATATTTTGAGATGCCAAATGCTTTAAGAAAACATCTTTGGTTTGGGGTACATGAAGTCCAAAGAACGAGCTTCCATGAGAGTACACATGCACTCAAACATCACTTTCTAATGCTAATTGATCCATTGGGTATGAAATTAGGGTGTATAGGACCCATACTAAGGTCAACTAGGGCCTATAACATCAAATCCCTAAATTCCTAAAATCCTGGGTGGTGCGCTCGAGCGAACATAAGTGCGCTCGAGAAGGCCTGCTCTCTTGATGATGTGCGTTCAAGCGAGCGTCATGCGGTTGAGCGGGTCAGCTCTTTGGATGATGTGCTACAAGGGTATTCCAATACCCATTACATGGGTTCAAAACCTACAATAAGAGCCTCCAATGCTTTCCAAACTACTACAAATAACATCTTCCTCAAATCAAAACCTAAATCACAACATTACGAAATCCATTTACATAACTAGAACCAAATTAATCAAATTAACTAATTGAGCTATGAACTTGGGTATTCTAACATGGATTTCATAGCAAGAATAAAAAATAGGAATAAACATGCACAAACTATAACTGTTCACTTGCTTTGGTGATTGAACTCAAACCCCACACAAACCAACCTCCCAAAAGCACAAAACAAACCAAGCTCACAAGCTAAAAACCCCCAAATGCAACTCAACACAAGCTCATTTAATGGTGAAAATGAAGGAGAGTTGTAAGATCTACATGTATGCACGAATTTACTTTTCAAATCTTTGAATGTAACAAGAAGAAATGGGTTTTGAGCAAGAGATTTACCAAGATAATAAGATGAGATGAAGGTTCTCAAATAGGGCTTGCAGATGATGAACTATAGGAAGAAGACGACCCTTTTTAGAGATGAAAAATCCCACATGCACTTGAAGACTTAAAGAATCAAGCAAGGAATAGAGAGAAAAGTTGAAGAGAAAAGGAAGGAATAGGTTTTCTCATCTGGAAAAGAAATGAAGATATATGAGAGGATCATTAGAGATGGCTAGGGCTTTTAAAGGAAGATATCTGGGTCTTTTGCATGCAAATCCAACATAATGAAAGAAATTCCATAAAAGGGCCTCTAGGCTAAAGTTGGGCCAAAACGAGGATTAGTTTGGCCTCAAATGGAGGGGGTCAAAACACGAAAATCGAAGAGTGAATCATGACCTATACAATACACCCAAAAATCCTCGAAAAATGGAAAACACACATGTGAAACCCAAAAACCCAAAATCAAGTAAGGTCATAATCCTACCTTGTCAATGGTCAAACCACCTAATGAAGCCCAATTACATACAAAACTACACGAGGCATCTAATTAGGATCAGTTAGATACTAAACATGATTAGAGTAAGGTCGGGGTGTGACACTTGGTCTTGACTGCTTGACTGTAAAACTTGAAATTCTGCATTTTTCTTCCTTGTTCTTCATGCT
Organism: Camphora micrantha; assembly: GCA_003546025.1. NCBI lineage: Eukaryota > Viridiplantae > Streptophyta > Magnoliopsida > Laurales > Lauraceae > Camphora > Camphora micrantha. The sequence goes on along the minus strand of QPKB01000012.1, from coordinate 20,088,967 downwards.
GATTAAGCATTACAGTCCAAAAATAAAAATGAAAAATTACAACTCTATTTGGACTTAAGTTTTGTTCGAAACCCACGAATTGTCAATTAAAATACTAACAATCTCCCCCTTTTGAAATTCATGAACAAAACTCCCTACATACAATTAAGTCTAAAAACCCATACAATTAGTCAAAAAAAAAAAAATTTGAAACTTATCAGTCAATCCTCATGCCCCTGCAAAATTTAAAATACCTACACGACACAACTCTTAGCAAAAAATCAAGAAATCAAAAGATTAAGAAAGAATGAGCATTTACAAAGTTTGCAAAGTTTAAGTTAAGAAATTCCGCTGCTACTCCTTTTTGTTCATGTTTTGGCAAAGTCACAACCTAATAAGCAAGTGATTCTAAACATGATATGACTAAATAGAAAATTAAACTGAAAACTAAGTCCTAGAAACAGAAAACATGGAAACCATAAATAATAAATCCAAAACAAATTCTATATAATAGAGATCCCAACTCAAGACAAATCAACTGGAAAACATATCATAGATCACAAGCGCATCCATATCCCCTAAGTGTCGTCTCATCTAGTCAAGAATAGAATCCAACTTGGTATTAACTTGGGTTGTTCATCTGTTGAAACCTTTCATCAACCCAGTTGTTCATCTGTTGAAACCTATCATCAACCTGTTGATGCAGTTGATGGAATCCTCCATCTATTCGTAACTCCAAGTTTTCGATCTGAGTGGCCTGATCACAGATAGTACTTTCCAAATCAGACAAACGAGTCGAAAATGAAGGCTCCCCCTCAAATTCAGCTTGAACTTCTTTTTCTTCAACTTTATCTAGAGTAGTATATTGAGCTTGATGCTTGACATGGGAAATAGACTATCCCATAGTTTGCTTGCTGATCTTCATTGTTGGATACAGTGTTTCCTCATTCTCGTAAGCAGCAACACCCAATCCACTCAAAAACTTACAAATCAGAACTCCAAATGGTAAAGAAAAATTTAAAGGATCCCCCTTTCAAGTGAAACACTGCATTATCAATGCACCAGGGAATATCACTGACAAACTCGAACTGATGGCATACAAGAGATACAGTTGCTCATGGTTTGCGTCAGACTTGTGGACTCGAGTTTCCACATTGCAAGCAATGAAGATGTTCAGTAGACAGTAGTCAAGTTCCATCTCATATTGATTTATCAAACCACCAGCCCATGAACATCATGTCCACATAGAATGCTTGCCACAACATCATACTCATATTGAATTTTTTCCGGATCAGGGAATGAATAGACTGGGTTAGATGGCCAGGGAATCTGGAAAAAATCACCCAAACATTGTGGAGCGATCACAAGATGTTTTCCTCTAACTTACGCTGCAAAGCTATTTTCATCCACATCATGCATATTGCAGTAAAATTCCCTCACCCAATCTTCAATGACTTCCCCATCAAGATTACATAGTGAAACTAAACATCTCTGTTCAAGCCATTTGAAGAAATGTGTAAGTGAGAAATCACGCAAAGCAACTATCCTTTCTAGAATAATCTTTCTATTGGAGACGTAAGTCTAAAATCTTCTCTGACCTTCTTCATATATATATATCGCTCTTCATCATATGATGAGCTCGGGCGAGCTGCCGATTTCTTCCTTGGTTGGGAAGTTTTAGGAACCATTATTTGTTAAGCAACAAGGGGAGTACCAAATCCAAGGTTTTGAACCCAAATCACTCCTAACACACCACACAATGCACAATAAGGAGAAATAATACCAAAAAATAGAGGAGAATGGTAAAAAAAGGTTACCTTTGTGCAATCCAAAACAAGATTTTGACGGAGTTCTAGAGGTGGGAGAAGATCGGAGAGCTCTTGAGGAAGAGGAAGAGAAGGGGGCGGCTAGGGGCTTTTGAGAATGGAAAGAATGAAGAAGAAAGGCATTCAACCTCGGTTTTTTAAATCTTCGTCGCTCGCTCGACCCAAACAGAGCCTGGTTCGAATGAGCCTACATTTTGCCTGGGGCAGAATTGCAGCGTGCTCGCTTGCTTGTCCCAGCCATGGGTTGGGTCAAGCGACCAACCATTCTACTTAGGTGAAAAAATTATGTGAAAAATCATTTGGGCATGTAGGTATTTAAAAAACGACACATGCAACCCAACAGATCTAATCAGATAAGGGCAAGTGTGAAGGTCTGTACGACAGACATGGAGCCAATAATGCATTACTCAACTGAATGAAGATTAACATAAGCTTCAAAAGTCAATGGAAGTCCAAGGAGAAACACAACATTGAAAATCAACTCCATGTCTGAGAGTTTCAAGATGCTCAGACATGGACCTCAATGAGTTCTTAGAGTTCTCAGACATGGATCCCAATAATAGCTCCAAGGTCAAAGAATACATATTCTTGGTGTTCTTTAAAGTCTCAGAACAATCCAGGGTCATTTGGATAGAAAACCAGCCAAAGGGACTTCAAACCCTAGCTCACAGACATGAACTGGGATTCCACATCACATCAACTTTCAGAGGTCAAAAGTTAACTCAAAAGATCAAATATAAGTTCAAAAATAAATCTAGACCATTTGGGTTCATATCCAAGGAAAGAACAGCTGAAGTCAACCTAAGTCAAATCTGTGTAGACATGAAAGGCTGGAGTTCACTCTCACCAACTTTCAAAGACTCCATCAAGAAAAAATATATTGACCCTTAGATTGGAGTTTCCCTTAGATTGGAGGGTAATTGGGGTCATTTGGACCCATTTCTCATATATTGACCCTTTAGGTCTGAATGACTTTCATACATGAGCTACTGGGACCCACTTTAACATACTTTTAGAGGTCAAACAAAAATGAAATCTTCCATGATAATCCATAACAATCATCAAGAGAGTTCCCCACACTTTCAATATTAGTGGAGATCATCTGTGATAATGGTGTAAAGTAAAACGGATATACAGACATGAAGTTCAAAGCTTATTTCCAAAGTTCAAATGGTGATGAAATCCTCCTTAAAGTCTAAAAATCATCCCATTCCCCAAAATTTCAGAGCATCTGGACATCATTTGGACCCATTTCCCATCAAATAGATTCCATATTTGTTTGTTCGGATATGAACCCATGTTTGTCTGCTTCGACATGAATTTTATGTCCGAAAGAAGCACTGTCCGCTCGGAAATGGACCTGCAGTAAGTGTTTGTACGCATTTTCGAATTCTAACTTTTTGGAATTGCTGCAACTGCCCTCCTACTCTATAAACAGGGCCTTTGGACGACCATTCAAGGTGTACACACCATACCCACCCATTCTTAAGCACTCTTACTCCTCCCTACACTTTCCAAAAAGCATCCCACTCTTTCCCGACATAGAATCTTCAAGGAGAGTTCCTCCCCTATTTAGGTTTCCAGTGAAGAAGGTGAGACCTTATTCAGAACCTCTATAAGACTGAACCTTAACCTCCCAAATTTAGTCTTCAACCTCTGCAAATGTTCCTCTAGATGGACAAACTGAATACTCATGGCCTAACCCATACTTTTTAACTTGAATTGACTATTCAGTCTCCCTTCCTTGTCTTTCTTGCTCAAAGGAGAATGGTATCTCTGTTTGAGACTTAGTTGTGAAAGCCCTTTTCATGACTTTATTCTCGTTCTCCGTACTGGTATATATGGCCCAAAATGACACGAGTTTGAAACACTTGCTGGCACATAAACCAGTAACTAACCTGGATTTGCACAAACGCAATCCTTATTATAAGAGTGATGATTGTCAAAGATTACTGTCAGTCAAAATAGATTTCACCCATCCATACACATAATTAGGCCACACTAAAACTCAAAAGAGGCATCGAAGGAGTTTAGGAAAGAAAACAGAGGAGAAGAAGAGAGATTTGCACACGCAGAAGCCCATGCTGAGCAGACAGGAACCTCTCAGACATGGACCCATATAATGGTTTTTTGCAATCTTTTTGTCATGTATTATGTATAATTTTCTGTACTTTTATTCTTTTGTTCAGTTGGAAACCATTTGAGGCGGGATGGAGTGGTTGTAAAAAAATTGTAAACAACCTGCATCTGCAAGGCTTGGAATGCAAACCCATGTAATACGAATTGGAGGGATGAATATTAAGTTTCTCCTATTTTCTTTGTTAGAATTTTGTGATCATTCCAAAAAATTGTTTTCACAACTTTCAACCATCAGAGCAGACAAAAAATAAAATGCATTCACTAGTGATTCGAGCTTTTATCCATGGACCAAAATGTTGAACAAGATGAAATAAAAGCGATCTCAACCCATAAATGTATATTAGAATGACTAAAAATGTTTTCAAGCCAAAATATGAAGATTTTTCATGCAATCTCTGAATTTTCTGAAAATTTGAAAATCAAATAATCAAAATGACATGATATTTAGAATATCAGTCATGTGTGTGTGTGATGAAATGCTCCCCCTAAATACCACACACATATATTTTTTTTTTTTGCAATTTTTAATCTTTCCAATCAAATTCTTTTTTAAAGTTCTTCATTTTTTTCACAAGATTCCTTTTCTCTCCTTTTTTTTTTTTCTTGTATAGGAGATCACGTATATGAACCTTCATTGGTGAAATTCACACTAATGAGTATGGTAGCCCTCTTCAATGACTCATTACTCATTTTATCTATTTAATTTGTTCATATGGTAGTTATCACACATACTCTTAAGTAGCCCTATTCCTCCAATTGCTCACAATAAAAATTCTCTTTCCTCCCTTAATTTAAATTTCATTTTTTTTTTTAAATTAAGAAGAGCATTCATAGTGCAATATTAAATATGATGTAAATTCCAAAGATCAAGCACTAAGATTAATGAGTCAAGAATAAGGAAGACTGTAAATCACATGCCAAATTAATCATATAAAGTCTTTCTAATCCTAAGCATGTGCATATAAATTAATGACATAAGACCGATATCATGGAAGGAGACAAATGCCTAGAAATTTGCAAAGGGATTCAAATCTAGTAGGCTCAATGGTTTTGGTAAAGATATCATCCAATTGATGTTCAGTAGCAATATGTTCCAGGGTGATAGTATTTTTCCTCAATAAGGTCATGAATGAAGTGATGCCTTATATCAATGTATTCAGTCCTGGAATGCTAAACTGGGTTTTTTGAAATGTCAATGGTACTCTTATTATCACAAAACACAGTCATGGACTCATGTTCTATCCCATAATCAAACAGCATATGTTTCATACATAACAATTGAGTACAACATCTTCTAGCAGCAATGTACTCTACCTCAACAATTGACAAAGAAGTCGAGGTTTGCTTTTTATTGTGCGATGCAACCAGGTTACTTCCAATGAAAAATAATCCTCCAGAAGTGCTCTTTCTATCATCCACACATTCAGCCCAATCCGTATTAGAAAAACCAACAACTTTAGTGTCGGTATTCACAGTGAGCCAAATACCATAATCAACAGTTGTACCCAAGTATCTCATGATTCTTTGACTGCAACCAAGTGTGACACTTTAGGCTTCGATTGATATTTGGCACACATACCAACATTGAATGCGATATCGGGTATGCTCGTCGTTAGATACACCGATCATACTGTGATATAGAGTTTGATTCACATCTTTGCCTTCTGAATCAAAACTCAATTTGGTTGTAGAACTCATTGGGGTTCTAGCATGTTTAGCTGAGTTGACCCAACAAATTTCTAGCATATTTAGTTTGAGAGATGACTATACCATTTTTACATTTGTTAATCTACAATCATAGAAAAAAAAGGCAGTTCTCCCACAATACTCATCTCAAACTCTTTTTACATGCAATTGGCAAATTGTTCTACAAGCCTGTTAGATGTAGATCCAAAGACAATATGATCCACATAAACTTGACCTATCAGGATGTGTTTCTTCTCCTTTTTTATTAACAGAGTTTTGTCCACACTTCGTCGCTTGAACTCAATCTCTATTAGGAAATTGGACAACCACTCATACTAGGCTTAAGGAGCTTGCTTCAAACCATAGAAGGCTTTCTTCAACTTGTGGACATGATGGGGGTAATGTGAATCCTCAAATCTTTTTGATTGTTCAACAGAAGCTTCTTCATTCATATAACCATTTAAAAATGCACTTTTCACATCCGTCTAGAATAGCTTGATTTTGAGGCAGCAAGCTATGGCAAGTAGGATTCCGATGACATTGGTGTCAATAGGTCTAGGTACAAGTTCCCACACATTGTCTCTCTTAGATTTGTCAAGTTCCTCATGTATAACATTTATCAAAGAATCATCTAGCAATGCTTCATATACGTTTTAGGCTCAATCATAGAAACCTAACAAAAACAGCTTACCTCATTACATACCCGACTCATTGTTCTTCAACATCACCAATGACTTGAGTGATAAGATGGTTTAGCTTAACTCGGGCAGATGGTTAAAGAGACGATTGAGTCTTCTCATGCTCCTTGTCTCCTTCGGGGGATTTTTCCTTTGGATCATCATTCTTTTGGATTTTGTCTCCATTCGAAGCATCTTCCTTTAACTCAATTGATTGCTGACTTTTGTCTCCTTCAAGATCATCCTATTTAGGATTAAGTGACTTATCCATTGGGGGATCAGACTTTAATAATGGTTCTTTATCCTGTTTGGAAGGAGAAACAAAAGTTAGTTAATCATCGTCAACATTAACATAATCAGTTATCCCTGCATCATCAACTACAACATTGGCCGACTCCATGACTACAGAAGTTGAGATGCTGTATATTATGTACGCTTTCCTATTTAGGGAATAACTAAGAAAAATACCTTCATTACTTCGGGAGGCAAACTTACCTTGATTCTCACGATCTTTCAAAATATAACACTTACTCCCAAAAGTCTATAAGTATTTCACACTTGGTTTTCTACCTTCCCAGATTTCATATGGAGTCGGTTCAGTTCCGGGTCTGAGATAAGCCCGATTTGTCACATAGACAGCCGTATTTATGGCTTCAGCTCAAAATCTTTGAGGTGTATATTTTTACTGCGTAAAATGACTCGGGCCATTTCTTGAACAACCTAATTTTTTTCTTAACCGCTCTATTTTATTATGGTGTCTTTGGTGCAGAAAATTCATGCTTAATTCCTCTTTTAGGACAAAATGCTTTAAAGAAAATATTATCAAACTCAGTGCCATGATCTGATCTAATCCTGGCAACACCACCAAATTCCTGCTCTTTTTCTGCAAGGAGTAGAAGATATAGCACCTAAGAAACATCAAATGTTTCAGGTTTATCTCTTAAAAATCTGTCCCAAGTAAAATGAGAAAAACCATCAACAATTAGAAAAATATACTTCTTACCTCCAATGCTTTCAGTCCGAGTAGGACCCATTAAATTCGTGTGCAACAACTCTAAGGGTCCCTTAGTGGTAAAGTTATTAACTTGTTTATGTGAGGTTCTAATCTGCTTACCAATTTGACAAGGTCCACACAAATTGTTAAGGGTTTTTGAAGTTTTTGTGACCCTCGAATCAATTCTTTCTTCGAAAGTCTTACGAGATCATCCATATTTATGTGTCCCAACCGCTGGTACCACAGATCAAAATTGCTAATCATGGCTAAGTGACAAGTTAAATCCTTTTGGGGTATAAGAATGTAGAAATGATCTGAGGTCCTTGTGCCATGAAGTACACTTTTTCCTTTCTTATCAACAATCTCACAATCATTTAAAGAAAATTGCACTTCATGTCGAGAATCACATAACTAACTAATGCTAACAGGTTAGCTTTCAGACATCTGTCAATCACTCTTGTGTTGCAACCATCTCCAAAGCACACAAGACCACCATCGTATTTTTCGATGGATGAGAACAATGATTTGTACCTGTCATGTGCCTTGAACAACCACTGTGAAGGTACCACACATGTGAACTCTGTGCCTTTAATGCACAATGGACCTCATAAAAGTGTAGATCTGATTTTCTAACCCAAACCTTTTTAGTTTTAGCCTTTTGGGCTAAGGAAGAGTTCTTCCATTTTTGATTTCTCAATTTATTACAATGAGGTCATATGTGTCTTTTGATCCCACAAAAGTGACATATGGAAATAAACTTAGGATGATGCACACTATTATTAGGTGCATAAGGGACAAAATTAACTAGTGCGGTGGGGTTAACAACAAGTGTAGGAGTTTTCAGGGTTGGTCCTTGAACAAAAATAGATTTTTCTTGATTCTTTGATGTGGATGCACCATTATGATAGCCAAGCCTGCGTCTGTCAAAGGCCAGCGTTTGATTGCACGGAATATTATCTAGCTTGTTTGATCCAGTATTCATCATATTCGGCGAGGCTTTTGTGGTGGCCAATTCGGAAGAAATCAATCTAATTTTTCCTTCCAAATCATTTTTTTGCTCTTTGCATGAGTGAAGTTCTTTCTTCAGGGATTCGATCTCATTGGCTGATCTCTTTGCAGCCTCAACGAGTTGATTCCTCTTAACATCTACAACAATAATCGATAGTAAGTTTTGCTGAGTTTCAAATTAGGTTATCTTACCTCGAGCATCTTCTAATTCAGATTTGAACGAGGCAACTGATGTTCAACACTTTTCCATTTTAGGGTCATCTTATCGTTCAGTTTGTTCATCTTTTTGCAGTCCTTCCACAGAGACTTGTATGCATCTTCCCAATCTTGACTATCATCGGATAATTCACCAAGCCTGTGACTGTCAACAACATCATCATCAGACTTAGAGTCTTTGTCAAAAGATTCGTGCAAATATGATGAACTAGATTTGGCCAAAAATGCAATAAACTTAGAATTTTTAGAATATGGATTTGAAGAGTTAGAATCAGTGCCTTTTTCATCAGACTGATCGTCCCAAGTAACAGACAATACCTTGCCTTTATTTTCAACTTCCTTTTTGCACACTGTGAGGCAACATGGCCATAACCTTTGCATTTGAAACACTAAACAGATCGTGAATTAGACTTGGCAGGATTTTTATCAGCTTTCACGGGAGGGTTAGACTCGATGGGTGCCCTTTTGTCAAACTTATTGTTCTAAAAATTCTTCTTCAAGCCGGGCCTCTTACCTTTAAGCAATTGTTTATACTTTTTCACAATAAAGGCAGTAGCTTGAACATCAATTTTCAATTCATAATCATCACTCTCTTCATGGATTTCTTGTAATGCCCCAAAATCCGAGTGCCTCGAATATCGGGACGCTATGGGAAAGTACCTAAGAGAAGCGGAAAATCCAATAAGATAAGCAAGTATGAATCTCGTAAGAGCAAGTAAATGAGCAAAACCCTATAATTTTATTTCACTTTAAGGGATAACAAGGTACTTTCCGTAATTAAATTAATTACAATCTTACGCCAACACGGCCAGCTACAAGAAAAGGAAAGAATAGAGATCTATGTGATAGACGTCTCTCGATGCACCAACTGCATCATTCTCTGAACCTTGCGGCAACAGATCAACCATCAAGCAAACCACCAATCAAAGAAACTGGAAGAGAAGATGCCTGAAAACATCAAGGATTGGGTCAGGCTCAATGAGCCAGGCAAATAGGCATGTTTAGATGGCAATACATTATATTAATAGATAGGGAAGAAGGCCATACCTGATCCCAGCTGTACCTAAATGATTAATACATCGATAATATTATAGAATATCAAAGTGCAACAGGAATGGTGTGGAGTGTAGTGCATGGATAATCGAGATAGGAATATAACAGATGCTTGAGATAGCATATCAGGTAGATAAGAGAAGCCATCATCATCAAGATATCATATAAATCATATAAGCACATCAGTGTCACCGATAACAGAAGTAACCTGCCATATCCATAACCATCGTATCTAGATCCAACCATGTCAACGTCGACAGTTAAAGACACTAAATCATGACATTCACAATACATAATAAGAATACAACCAATATACATACATAAGATCACACAAATGTACGTCCACAATTGAAGTACAAGGGACGTGGGGGGTCAGAGTCATCCCATTGTCGTCGTCCCAACAACTGTCATGGACATCAACCATGGGGGTCATAGCCACCCATCGTTGTCGTCTCATCGAATAGGAGCGTACAAGAGTCCATCGATATCCATAGCCACAGCCAAGTCCCAGCCATTGGTCTTTCATGTTAAATCAACATCAATATTCTCCACACGTACCTGGTTCGAGTGGCGGCGGTCTCAACATCCCAATGGTACCTACTGTACTCAACCACATCTCAATATCAATATCCATGCTGGTACCAAATCCCTTGGGAGACCAACCATAGATCCACAATCCTACAGACCACTAGGTGAGGGTACTCCGAACCGGATCGCCTTATCATCATTAGTATGAGACGATATTAGTTAAGGAGTTCGGGTATAACTAATTCATCCTCACGATTCATAACAGTTAATAATGTATACCCTTGTAAACTCCGCTTCTCGATACAGTTAATTAACATTATCTCATTATACAGTCCGTCCATCAATATCTACCATTAAGTTCCTAATATTACAGGTCAAGACTTCAAGTGCAATGTCTCGACATCTCATTCAATACAGTAGATCAGAGCCTAAGTGCGATGCCCTGATTTATAGTACCTCTCGAGGCCAACATCCAAGGTTCGGACCTACCAGCTATCCTCAGTGTCCGTTATCAACAACATAAGTACCACTTGTATCAATCCATCGATAATCACTGCCCCTCTCTTCAGGTCCAAGGTCCCACTTCACCTAAGATAGTGATCACGGAGTCCCAGATGCTTATTAAGTATCATTGGTGCTCCTATAGGTGAGGCTACTCCGAACCGGATCGCCTTATCATCATTAGTATGAAACGATATTAGTCAAGGAGTTCGGGTATAACTAATTCATCCTCACGATTCGTAACAGTTAATACTATATACCCTTGTAAACTCCGCTTCTCGATACGGTTAATTAACATTATCTCATTATACCGTCCGTCCATCAATATCTACCATTAAGTTCCCAATATTACAGGTCAAGACTTTAAGTGCAATGTCTCGACATCTCATTCAATACAGACCGTGATTATGGATTAGAGCCTAAGTGCGATGCCCTGATTTATAGTACCTCTCGAGGTCAACATCCAAGGTTCGGACCTACCAGCCAGCCTCAGTGTCTGTTCTCAACAACATAAGTACCACTTGTATCAACCATCGATAATCGCTGCCCCTCTCTTCAGGTCCAAGGTCCCACTTCACCTAAGATAGTGATCACGGAGTCCCAGATGCTTATTAAGTATCATTGGTGCTCCTGTAGGTATTTAGCATCATAAGATATGCATAACCATTGAATCGGGTTCCATTTTAGAATCCAAGACTATACTTAGGTGGTTACACGGGTGAAGGTTAAGCCCGACCCTTAACTCGTGTCTAGCGTATCCCAAACATCCAAATGGAAGATCAACGGGGTCTAAATATGATCAAATCATAAAAGGATCCAAATCTGGGAAATTACTGTTTACAGTATACCGGGTCGACCCGATACTTTGTGGAAGGGGAAGGCTAACTGGGAAGCAGAATTCACAGTTTGTTGTGTCCCCTGTCGACTTGAAGGGTCCTCTAGTCGACCGGGTGAACTGGGTGTAATTTCTAGAAAAACCTGGCAGATGGACATTTCTTTGTGTGGCCTGATCGACCGGGTACACTGGGTTATGCACCCTGTGACCATTTTCTACTCTCAGTTGAGGGGAAGTCTCCTGTGTGCCCGATCGACATCTTGAGTGACCAGGTTGACCGGGTACACACGAAACTCTGATTTTCAACATTCTGCCATCTTCCATTTTCCACCAAAACTCCGTTGAATACATCCCAGATATGCACCAATCACCTCTAGACATCAAACATGCCTCCCACATCATGATCTTATCACAAATGGGCCATTAATCTTTCAAATGGGTGATTCTCATCCATCAATGGCCAAAAACACAATACAAGAGCTTAGAATAACATTTACATACATCATATCATTCAATCAACCATCCAAATACAGAAATCATGCCAAACAACCATAAAAGACTGTTATTAGCAATCTAAGCATATTTATCCATTTAATTAAGGAATCTAAGCATGTCTACCTGCCTAATTAGGAAGAAAACTCATCCAATAGCTTGGCTTCACTCCAATAGCTCTAAGATCACCCCAATAGTTGAATCTACAATCTCTACACTCATTTCCAAAGAGAGAAATGCATAAGAAAGGGAATTCTAAGAGACAAGACTATTCTACAAGGAAATTGAAAAGGGGATATGGAGATTATCTTCACTTGGAGAGGTGAGAGAGATGTAGAAGGTGAGATGAGCTCTTTAGCTTGTAGATGGATAGATGTTGATGGAATTCTTGCTTCTTGAAATTGGAGGGCTAAGATCTAGAAAGAGAGAAACCTTAATCTCTAGCTTAGAGAGAGAGAGAGAGAGAGAGATGGGAGGGAAATTGTAGTGAATTGAGAGGGAGAGATGAGAGGGGTTTCTTTTATAGGAATTGGTGGAATGGAGAATGTCGAAGTTGCTCTCTCTTGCTAGCGTAAGTTTAGGATAAGGATGAGGGTATTTAGGGAAGGTTTAAATGGAATGACTAAAGGGTCCTTAGTTTCTAATAGAAATAAAGGATAAGGAGTAAGGTAGTTTTAGTATTCATATTGAATGACTAAAGTATCCTCAAATGAGTGGTTGTAAATGATGGAGCCTAAGGGCAATAAAGGTAGACTATTTATAATGACAAGAGTGCCCATGTTTACTTGGTAGATAATAAAGGAGGCCATGGTCATTTAAGGTTTTTGGATTTCCAAAAAGGAGGGATAAGGTGTTGTTGGAAGGACTAGAGTACCCTAATATAATTAATGGGCTAATGGGTTAGGCCATGGGTAATTGGGTCATTCTAAGATTAATAACACAACTCTCTAAGGAAGACCCATCTATAATTAGGATTACAACTAAGGCCTCTAATTATCTAATTACTTCTCAAAAATCCAATTAAACTTCTAATGGAACTATTAATCTCACAAGGGTCTTAATCCTATAAACTAGGCTAAATTAATGGAAACTACTAACTATTCATGCTAATCCCTTTAAATATGATAACCTAGGGTTTACTTGGTCAAATTGGGTCCCACTAGGTATTTCTAGAGACGGGTCCTACACTTCTTCCAGTTTGCTAGAGGTCTTTAAGGCCGTACCTTTGGAATTTCTATTTGATCTGAGTTTAGTCTCAAAGGTCTGTAGATTTCCTACAAGTTGATCCACTCTGAGGGTATCCAAATCTTTAGTTTCTTCAAGAGCCACAACCTTGGATTGAAATCTTTCTGGTAAAGATCTCGGAATTTTATGAACAACCCAATTCTCAGCTATGACTTCACCCAAATTGAAGCTAGAGTTAACTATGTCAGTTAATTTGGCATAGAAGTCATGAAAGGTCTCATTATCTTCCATTCTAAGTATTTCAAAGTCTATAGTGAGCTTCTGAAGTTTGAATTGTTTGACAATCACAGTGCCCTAGCTCATGTGTTGTTTGCAAAACACCCCATGCTTGTTTAGCAGACACAAGTAGAAATCCTATGAAACTCAGAAAGTGAAACACCATTGAAAATCACATTAATGGCCTTACAATTATAGTTCAACCTGTTTTTCTTATTTAGTCCATTGTTCTCTCCATCAATTTGGACAACGGGTCTAGAATAACCAAATTCATCAACAGAATTCCAAACGTCTTCATCAATTGACTGAAGAAACGCAGTCAGGCGAACTTTCTAGGATGCATAATTAGTGTTGGTCAATAGGGGTGGCTTATTAGTATATGTGCCTTCCTTAATGATTTTCATAATAGAAATCTAGTGATCTCACACTAGCAAAAGAATGAAAAAGCCAAAAATCTTTGTGTGATGTGCTCCGATACCACTTGAAAGACCGCAGGGGGTTAAGGTCCTAACCAAATTTTCAGTAGAGAACTTAAAATAAATAATAGATGAATCTAACCACAATCAACCACATAAGACACAAGATTGTTTAATGTGAAGAACCCAAATGGGAGAAACCACGAGACCTATACCTGGTCTAAGGAAAATCAAGCACTAATGATAATTAAACAATTGCAAGATGTACTCACAGGCCGATCCCCAATTGAACTCAACATAAAGGACTGTAGTGCTTCTTACCGACGACTCTCCATTCGCCTTTCGCTCGTGCTTAAACCGGCAACTCACCTTGATATCTCTCAAGATGCTTCAATCACAAAGCCAAGAGTATAAGAGAACTTCCAATAAATTTTTTTGCTTAAGGGTAAAATTTGTATAGAGAAAAAAGGGGGAGGGAAACAAGGCCAAAAAGCCCCCAAAGCCAAAAGCAACACAAGAAACAAAAAAAAGAAAAAACTATACAAAGAAAAGCTCCTAACAGAACTTTATAGAGAAAAGCCAATTAATTGGCCATGCCCAAAAGTATCAAAATGGGATGATGATAGAAGTCCACCTTAACATAATTGAGGGATATGATCATACCCCTAATTCTGTCCACAAAAATCACCTTGGCACGCTCTAAAGAGGACTTCCTGCCATTGTGTTTGGAATCATTGCGAAGAAGCCCAAGAATGGAGATGGCGTAGAAGAAGACCGCAGCAGCCAGTTGTCTTCCAGAGGTATCTCCTCCTAAGGAAATAGCGTCCCAGATGGCAGCAGCAAAGGTAGGAGCTGGAGGAGTGTAACCGTAAGGAACAAAGAGCTAGGACCACATGGCATTAGCCAGGGAGGAGGAGAAAAAGAGGTGGCAATCTGATTCTTCACTCAGGTAGCAGTTATGGCATCTGGAAGCCATAGAGCAACCCCTACTTTTAGCCATAAAATATGTCGGAGTTTTCTGATGGAGAAGACGCCAAGAGAAGGCAGATAATCGAGGATTAACAAACTTACTCCAAATAAGGTCAGTCTAAGAAAGATCTGAAGCTGAGGATCTGATGATATGCCAAGCTGCCTTGAGAAAAAGGTTGCTAGAAGGGGAGTCAACCTAGAAAAGTGAGTTAGGGTGGAAGCTATTTGTGACCAAAATGGCTTATCTAGATTGATTCAGGAAGACCCTAAGATCAGCAGGTAAGTTTAAAGGAATACACCAGGAGCTCTTCCGGATGATATCCAAAACTTTGTCCTTCATAGCAAACCGAATAGAAGGAAACCTTGAAGAGATTGAGAGGTGATCAATCCAATGATCATACCAAAGGCTGATAGATTTTCCATTACCCATCGTCCATTTATTGCATGATTGTAAAAGGGGAGATAAGGATCTCGACTTTTTCCAAATGCAAGAACCTCCTTTAGGATTGCTAGGGCACCAGTTAGAAGAGTCCTTGATATACCTAGCACGAAACCAAGTAGCCCACATCGAGTCCGTTGTAACAATAACCCAGCCCAATTTAAGCAGGCAAGTCTCATTGAACTCTTTCATTCTGTGTAGACCAAGCCCTCCCTCTTTTTTGGGTAAGAAAACTATCTCCCAATTCACAAAGTTGTACTTAGATCTTTCAGGAGAAGCCGACCAAAGAAAGTTCTTCATCAATCTTTCAATTAAAAGGCAAGTTTTCTTGGGGATAGGAATAGCCAAAGAGATATGGAGAGGGATAGAGGAGAGAACATGCTTGACCAAAGTAAGTCTGCCAGCAAAGGAGAGAAATTTGAGCTTCCAACCAGCTAGCCTAGACCTTATAGAAGCTAAGATCTTATCAAAGAGACAGTGCTTAGGGCTGCCAAAGAAAAGGGGGACTCCAAGGTAGGACGATGGAAGGGAAGCCTGAGGGATTGACAGGAAATCCACTATGAGGTTAGCTCTTCTAACTGTGACCTTACCCATAAAGAGCTGGCTCTTCTGAAAATTGAGAAACTGGCCTGAGGAATCTTGGTATAGGTTAAGAAGGCTTTGGAGGCTTCTTAGGCTTCTTTTGGATGCTTTAATGAAGACTAGAATGTCGCCAGCATATAAGAGATGGTTGGGAGATGAGTGAGCCGGAGAAATAGGATCAATTTTGCCTTCTTGTCTGAGGAGCTCAATATTCAAACTTAGAATCTCTTCTGCCAGGATAAACAGGTACGGAGAGAGAGGGTCACCTTGCCTCAAACTGCAAGAGGAACCAAAGAAACAACAAGGGCTTCTATTGAATCTCTGCCCGTACAAACTGCAAGAGAATTGAATCTCTGCCCGTACAAACCAACTCTTTGATCAGGTTGATCCAGTCCAAGGAAAGATTGAAAAACTTCAGGGCTCTAAATGGAAAGTTCCATTGAAGTTTGTCAAATGCCTTTGAAATATCCAATTTCAAACAGACAAAACCGCCACTGACTTTAGAATTCAACTTCTGGTAGAGATCATGAGCAAGAGCCACATGATGATAAATGGATGTCCCTCTATCAAAGGCAGCTTGGTGCTTCGAAATTAAGAAAGGAAGGATATCTGAAAGCCTTGTAGCCAGAATTTTGGAGATAATTTTATATGAAAAGATAAGAAGGCTGATTGGGCGGAAGTCTGCAAAAGAAACTAGCGGCTGCTTTTTAGGGATGAGAGAAAGGAAATAAGTATTAGAAGCTCTCAAAAGCTTGCCTGTGGAGAAGAAGTGAGTGACTGTTGAGATTATATCCTGACCTACCACATGCCAGCAGCTAGTGAAGAAAAACCCAGAAAAACCATCCGGCCCAGGCGAACTATTCCTCTTCAGGTGGAAAACTGCATCATGGATCTCTATAGCTGATGGGACTGCAGAGAGGATCAAATTCTGCTCAGCAGAGACTGAGGGCCCATTTAGATTAAAGAGAGCTTCAGAAGGACCAACAGAAGAAGACTGCATTAACCTGGAGAAATAGATCACTACTTGGTCCCTAAATCTTCTTCGACAAGGATTTAATTGCCCACAGAGATACTGTCAATGCGGTTGGAAATTTCTCTAGACTTCGCTGACCGATGGAAGAACTTAGTGTTTCTGTCTCCATCTTGAAGCCAGCTGATTTTTTCCCTTTGCTTCCAATAGTCAGAATCTGTTTTTAGCCAATTGTGGAGGGCAGCCTTAGCTGAGTTCAAATCCAGGAGGTTTGTCTAAGAAGGATCTGCATCATGGGCTTGTTGGCAGGCCAAAAACTGTGAAATCTTCTTTTGAAATCCTAACTTTGAGCTGCCCAAAAGTGTCTATGTTCCAGGCCTTGAGATTTTGCTTCAAGATTTTGAGCTTCTGAGCCAAGACAAACTGAGGATTCCTGCAGCAAGAAACAGCCTAGCTATTCTCTAAAACTTTGTCAAAAGTGGCATGAGACAGCCACATAGGTTCAAATTTAAAGGGCCGGTTTCTGGTTAAGACGGATTCTGTGAGAAAGAAGAATGGGATTGTAGTCAGAGCAAATTCTAGGGAGATGATTGACCACAGGATCTATGAAGTTATTCCTCCAGGCAGAATTGGAAAAGGCCCTATCCAACCTAGCTGCCACATATGCTAGACCATTCCTATTATTTGCCCAGGTAAAGGAGTTGCCTTTGAAACCAAGATCAATCAAACCAGTGGCCAGCACCATAAAATTGAAGTCTTTGACAGAGGAGGCTGGGGTACTGAGTTTTTCAGAAGCCAAGAGGATGGCATTGAAATCTCCTATAGCACACCAAGGGAGGGCAGTGGAAGAGGTAATGGCCAGATAATTCCAAAGGGATCTTCTAATTCGATAATCAGTCGAACCATAGACGCCCGTGATAAGACTAGAGGAGGAGGAAGAAGAGTCAAAGGTCTTGATAGTAATATGCTGGTTAGAGTGATCAATTAGGGAGAATAAGAAATTGGAAGAGGATTTATAAAAACACCAAAGAGAATTGTTTGGGTTAGAGAGATTAGTGTCAAATCCAAAGGAGTGCACTCTAATGGAGATGAAGGAGAGAAAAGGAATCATAGGCTAAAAAAGGAACAGAAGGTCAGGGGAATTTACATCTAAGAGATGGTGAAGCATAGATTTGGTAAGAGAGTTTCCTATGCCTCTACAGTTCCAATAGAGGACTTTAATCATAGACAAAAGTTTTGGAGGAAGAGCCTGAGGATAACCTGGTTATTGGGCCTGCTTTCGGAGGCCCCTTCTTCCAAGGTTTCCTTTTACCTGTAAGTTTGACGGAGGAGAGGTCTACTTTGAGAGGGGAAACCTGATTAGGAAGAGGGGATTTTGAAGCTAATGTAGCAAGGTCCTGTGGGAAATCCTGGGCAGGAGGCTGGGGAACAAGGGATTTTATGAAACTGGTGTAGCAAGGTCCTGTGGGAAATCCTAGGAAGGGGGTTGGGGAAGGACCTCAGGGAGGGACAAGTTGGTGTCAGCTTCTAAAAGCACTGATTTAGGAGAAGAGTTAATAGCCGCAATGAGGTTTTTGGAAAGGGATCTAGATGAGGTAGGGTTCTAGAATAAAGAAGGGGTTAGAGAGGTCGACCACAGGAGCTAGAATTATTTCCAGGTTATTATGAATGATGTCAGAAGGCAGAGACAATAAGGGATTAATCTGGTTAGCCAATTTTGAAGTGGTTGGGATCACAGCATTGCTAGCCTTCGGAGAAAGTAAGGGAGAAACATGGTTGGCCAATTTTGAAGTTGGGATCTCTGCATTGGCAGCATCAGGAGTGGCAGCATAGTCCTGGCTGTCTGAAGCTACAACATTAGTAGGACTGGAGGCAGCAACATTAGCAACTATGATTTGATTAGGAAGGGAGACCACTTCCTCAACAAAAGGCACACCAAGCTTGGAAAGGTCTTCTTCTCTAGAGAGCGGCTGAACAGTGGAGGGCCTCCTTAGGAGCCTAGGCTTACCAGAGAAGGGGCATTTTTCAATTAGATGGCTAGCAGAGAGACATTCCGAACAGGGAATGTTCTCATATTGGACATCTACTTCCACCTTAGCATCGCCCTCCAAATCCACTGATATAAACTTAGGTCAGGGAATAGCTACATCCAGATTGACCAGAATTCTGGCGAAAGAGAGAAATTGTTGAGTCGTTGTAATTTCATCAAGGCGTAAGGGCTTACCAATGGTACTTGCTATAGACAGAAGGATGTCACTACTCCAACAATGGTAGGGGATCCCTCGGAGACGGATCCAAACTAGTTGGCCAGGAGTCTTCACTCTGTCCAGGAGACCAAGGGAGAAAAAGCAATTTTTCCTTATCTAGAGAGAAAGGGCTTTGACCCACTATGGAATCTCTGTCCTCCTTAGAGTTGAACCTAAAGATGAAATGACCCTTTTTTGTAAGGGAGGTGAGGCAAGGTCTGGAGAGATGCCACGAGGAATGGACCCATTGCTCTAATCGTTCCAGAGATGGCCTTTTACCAGGAAAATGACCAATAGTAGAAAAGGAAAAGGACTCCTTACTATTAGAAATCATCTACGAGGGATTTTGATAGATAGCTTTCCATTGACCCAGACCGGTGGCTCCAGGAGTAGGGGATTTGGGGGAACCATGGGGGAGAAAAAGCTGGCATAGCTCTTGGGAGGTGGATTGGCAGCAGAGCTATGGGGATTCAGGGCAGGTTTAAGAAGAGAGTTTAGGTGATTCTGAAGGAGCAGAAGTTGCCCAGGGGCCAAGGTAGAGAGGGAAGGGATTCCCCCAGTTGACGCTAGCTGATCTAGGGCTGGAGGAAGCTCCCCCGATACAGCTTGTAGGGAACCAATACCCTAGGTTTCAAAGGAGGCTTGAGCAGGGGGTCTGAGGCCAAGCCTGAAGGTTCTGAGAGCAAGTTAGAAGGCACCTGTTGCAGGGGATCATTACTATGGGTTCCAGAAGGAGACACAGCCTGCAGACCTGATGCCGAGCCTGAAGGATTAGAGACAGAACCTGAGAGGGGAATAGATGGGTGGAGAGGGGGGGAAGAAGACAATAGGGGGGGAAGTCCCTGAGGTAGGAGACAGGGAGGATGGGAGTTTGGGGTTGGGGAAAACTAGGGATTGGGAACGGAACTGGAGGTTCGCCCATCTTCACTTAGCTCTGCACCTCGAGCGCTTGTGTTTGTCAAGCATTGATAATTAACATATAAAGAAATACTAGCAATCTCTCATGTGTATTTTAGTATTGTTCTCTTTGACCCTCCCAACTTTGTCAATTTTGCTTAACCTTTGGTCAGAAATAGAGGTGCTTAAGGATTTCCTACACTAATTAGCTATATGCCCCACAAGTTTCATCAACTTTAGCATTATTTATTTGAGCTCGAAATAATGCAAAGACCAAGACCTCATATAATCACGTTGAATAAAATGGTTTAATTTGATTTTTTCCAACTATAATCACTCACCAATCTGGATCATGCGCCACACGTGCTATATGAAATTCCGAGGTGGATCCCACCTCTGGGATGGGTTGGATGTGCAGTGCATAGGTGAATATTCCCCACAAATATATGTGCTAAAATCATACAATATTTTACACTTCTTTTCTATTCTTATGGACCCACTATTGAATCTTGATGGATGTATAGAGCAATATGAGTTCATCATTTTTATCATTTTTGGGATAAATCTAATTGCTAGTTTATTCGTTAAATTAAATGCATGATTTTGAATTTTTATTATTATGTTAACATGTTACTTGTTTTAATTCCTTTTCAAATGTCTAGCATAGAGATTTTATGCCTCTCTTGGAAGAAAATCCTGGCTCCACCACTACATGCATGTTTTATAGTTTCATGGTTCCATTATTTGTATTGGAGGTATTAGAGTTAGGGTTGCAAATTAATATCCGATTATCCGAGAGTTCGGACATGTAAAAAGCCGGGTCTGGAACCTAATTTAGATTATGATTCATAAATAGGTCCGGAACACAATTAAGATTCCGATTGATAAGCGGGTCCAGTTGTAGGTCCATGTAGGTTTTGACCTGTGGATCCGGGACCCACCGTATAAGTCTTTGATATTGCAAACTGTACCTCAAAATTAACTCTTTTTTTTTTTATATATATTTTTATCTATAATATTAGAGGTAGTAGACTCGATGCACTGTTATAAGTTGAGTGATATGCTTATTTTAAGAAAAAAAAAATTAAAAAATGAAGAGAAATTAAAACTGATTTTGAAACTAGATTTCAATCCTCTAGGTTGACCGGGTTCTGGAACTGGATCCGGGTTTTACCATTAAAACCGGATCGGAACTAACAAAATAGGTTCCGAGTAAAAAACGGACTCTGAACCGGATTTGTTATTTAGAAACGGTTCCGGGTCTGGGTCCATTGTGGTTCTGAACGGTTTCGTTTACAACCCTAATTAAAGGCACATGAGCCGTATCTTCCAAAAAAAAAAAAAAAGCCTGAAACGAGGGAGTTATTGTTACTTTGAACAAAGCTAAAGATAGAAGCTTGAGAATAATCTAAGCTTGTGTGCTGCAAAGGACACTATTCACGCGGTCAATGGTAGTGATGATTGTTTGTTAACCCCAATCATTTCGGATACTCCTAAAGTAGCTAAATTCTTGAATAAAATTTTTCTCACATTCCTAGAAGTTCAAATGTAGCAGCTCACCGATTGGCTAGTTTTTGTTATCCATGAAATTATAATGGAAATTATAATGTGGACAGTCGGATCAGTTCTATCCAATTTGGTTAGGCGAGTTGGTCCGCTCGTTGTAGTAGCAAATGTTGTTGCTCTCTGGATGTTTTGTTTCTTACTTGTTTTAATATATTTTTCTTAAAAAAAAAAAAAAGTTGTCAGAGTACAGACAGATGCAAGAAAGAAGTGAGATACCAATGCATGAACCAACTTGTTAGAATTTGTATAGTATTTAGATAGAAGTTTGGAATTAATGTAAAAAATAGAAAAAGAGAATCAACAAAAATTCAATTTTTTAGATAAAGAAAATTTAGTTATTCTTTTTCATGAGTTTGAAACCATGAGGCGTATATATTGGTATTTCATTGGTGTATTGATTGTTTTGGTCCTTTTCACAAAGATCTATTTTTTAAATTTTTTAGAAACTATAAAATTCTTCATTTATAAAATTATCTAAATTTGTGTCAATGACGTTTTAGTATGAGACACCCTAACAATTAAGGGTATCTCATCTTACACAACTACCTGGAAATCGAACCTTATGCAAGCAGGTGTTAGACAGGATACTGTACCACTCATCCAAAAAAAGAAAAAAAAAATGTTTCAATACATCCTAAGCATGAGGGATAAAACAAGAGGAAAAATAGTGCTAATTAACATAGCTAAAACCTGTACATAAGCATATGGGATACAAGTTAATTACAACTTGGAGTTTTAAATCCATGGCGTTCGAGGACATATGCAAAATAAGCTTACTTTAAAGGGAGGACTTGGTAAAAGTTCTCCTGTTCAAAATTACAGCAAAAGCTTGGTTAAGAAAAGTTATGTGAGCCTTTTGAAAAAAAAAAAAAAGAAGGACCCCACAAAGAATGGACACCACTTTTTAGGGGGAGTTATCATCTAAGACATGATCCAATAGACTCCGACGTAGAAAGCCATTATCTTTTCTAAAAAGAGACTTTAATTAGATTCCTAGGACACTCATAAAGCCTTACGTATCCACAAATCCTAGGCTAGATGATTTGCACCATTGATCCAACACACCATCATAGAATACCATGACAAAGATTCCATCCTAATTAATGATCAAAGAGCTCTATTTGGAGACCTTTTCTTTGCATGGAATACATAGGAATTCGGAGTCAAAAGAGCTCAAGTAAAGATTATTAAGGAGGTGATTGGTGGAACATATGAGGTGGAGGACATATAAGGTAGCCATTAAAATGTAATTTGATTTTCCTAAGATTTGAAAAGGTAAAGTGATAATGATTCCCTGCCCCCCTTATTCAATTAATGTTTAAGGAGAAGTTATTTGATGATTATTTTTGAATACTTAACCTTGATTCTTTATTTTCTACTAATTACTTAAATACAAAAATTTTGAAATTTCTAAAAATTCAATTACTTGCAACAAGCATGTTAATGATTAAGAAAGAGGAACATTTATCTGCATGGGAGCCCATTAGATCAATTGCCGACATCATCAAATTGTGGTATCCACATGTCCAAACATAAGGCCCAAATTTAGTTTCATATACTTGGGTTGAGGATATGTAAATTTTATAGTGATCAATCTTTGAGCTGCGGACATGGGATTCCACTTGCTTGGATCACATGGGTTTGGAATATAATTAAAGAGCCAGCAATCAGTGAGGTAGGATACATCATATGCTTCCATCACGTTGCATCTGACTCTCGTGCTTTGCGTGTAAGGAATCGCTTGAGCTATCAACTTTTGTTTTAAAAGCTAATTATTTTTCAGAGACAACGCTACTTTCAGTCATTGTTTATCACAAAAGAAGAGGAAAAAAAAAAAGATGCGAGGAATATTCTAGTCATTGTTTAAGGCCTCCAATAATACTAAAACAGCTCCATGTCACTATCTTGATTAACATGAGGGAGTTTTAGCACATATAGAGAAGAATAGGGGTGTTTACAGAAAACCAAAATTCTTATTTCCACGAAAAGTCGTTTTTGTTCTCAGTTGAGATTGCTACGGCTACGTGGAAATTTACAATGCTCTGCATCAGAGTCCATGTATTTAAATCTGAGCGAGTCAAAATAAATACTTTTAGATATGGTAAGAATTTTAAGTTTTGAGTCCATCATAAAAAAAAAAAAAAAAAAAAAAAATTTTTTTTTTTTTTGGTATCCCGACGTGAGTGCTTGGACTCAAGAGAGCCCACACAAATAAAAAGGAGAGTCCACAAAGTAGGAGTAGAAAAGTGACACAAAAGGCAGAAAAAAGAAAGAAAGAAAGATGAAAAAAGGAGACTTCTTTGATTTGAGCACTACTCTTTCTTTTCATTTGTTGGTGTATTTCTTTATTTAGTGATAGAGGCAGCTAACCTAACACAAGCCATTTATATTTATTGACCATCTTGACTTGGAAATCTCCCCAATTTGATGATGATTCGACCATTATAGACCGTTGGATTATAAAACTAATATTCTTATAAGACCACAAACAAAAACTCCCAAAATGAAGGTCCAAGATGATTATTGGATGTTGGCCTACCCATCTAGGATATATCATCTGAAATGTTCTGTGAATTTAATTATTTGAAAAATAGATATACAAATAAATAAAGATTCTCCTTGGAATATGAATTCATCATCAGTGTCCTTGTCTCCTTCCAATCAGGAACTTGAAGAATTGATGTCTAAGTAGGTTTCTGTCCCCCTACTTCCCACGTGACAAAAGGAAAAGAAAAGGTTATTTCAAATAATTGGAACCAAGGGTATGCTTGTATTATAAGCATTGCAGAAAATCAATTTTGCGGATTTCTATTTTTTTGGAAGATTTTTTTCTCGACGCACTCATAAAAATAGTTTTATTTTATTTTTTGCAGGATTATGAAAAATCAAGCTCATTTTTGTGTTTTCCTTATGGAAAAACATTCTCACCAAATGTAAGGCTTAAAGTCCCTTGCGCATGAGATTAATTCAGGCGGTAGTCCCTTAGCTGTTCACATTGGGCTTTTTCATTACTAATTTGTCATTTCAACTGTTCAGGTATAAAATATAAATTTCAAATCGTCCATTCTCCCTCAATTTTAGGGCAAGGTTCTCTCTCATTCTCTATTTGCAGAAGATCGGAGTGCAGAGAGGGTTTTGGCTCTCGGAGTACGTGTGCTCGTTGTCTGAGAAACAAGACTCAAAAGATTTTGAAAAGCCCCAGGTTGTTTCAAGCGCTGTTACAAAAGACATATTGGAATAGGGGATCCAGGATTGCCGTCTCCATCGTCAGAGGTTCTTGGTTTCTCGGTTTTGCGAGACTGAATCCATGCCAGTCGCGGCCTAGCCGATGTTACTCCATTATCAACAAAGAGAAAGACAGCAAACTGTCGTCTCTTGGTTATTGCTGTAGAACCATAAAGAGGTGGTCTGGGGCTCTGCTACTACGCACGGTCTCCGACGAGGAAGACACATGTTTGAGTTTACGGAGAAGACGACTAGAAGTTGCAGAGAAAATCGGATTCAAGACAGAGGTAGTGAAGATTTGAGAAGATTTTTTGTTTCGTTCATCATTGCCGGAGAAAGAGGGTAGTTTCTGCCCTGAGACCGTGCGTAGTAGCATTTTAATGAATTTTATTTGAGTTTTTGCGAAATTTATCTGAGTTTTTATGAAATTTATCTGAGATTTTGCGGAATTTATCTAAGTTTTTGTGAAGTTTATCTTATTTTTTTTTAAATTTATTTAAGTTTTTTGGAAAATCTATCTGAGTTATTTGGCAAATTTTAAATTTGCTAGAAACTCAAATTTTGAAAATTTTTAATTCAAATCTTCTAAGAGGATCCAAACTCTTTTTAGTGAAAAGGAAAATTTTTGGACAATTTATCTGAGTTTTTTGGAAAATTCTTAATTCGCCAAAAATTCTAAAATTTTGAATTTCAAATCTTCCAAGAGGATTCGAATTCAAATTTTTGAATTTTTGAAATCTATTTGAGTTTTTGAATTTTATTTGTCTTTTGAAATGACAGTTGACCATTATTAACCATGGGATATAATTTATCTCTAAATAAATAAGAACTTTAAAGAAAGGGTAACTTGAACATTTTAGGCCTTCAAATTTGGAAAAATGACCTACCACACTATGAAAAAAGATTGTGGA
Source organism: Camphora micrantha (assembly GCA_003546025.1). Lineage (NCBI taxonomy): Eukaryota > Viridiplantae > Streptophyta > Magnoliopsida > Laurales > Lauraceae > Camphora > Camphora micrantha. The sequence continues at coordinate 20,063,351 of QPKB01000012.1, read as the reverse complement.
TCTAAGACCAGAAAGTGAAATTTTCATGGACCTATTGCCGAATGCCCCATATTATTATAGAGGTGAGGAGTGAGAGTGTGACGCCCCGGAGTCCCACATCGACTATAGTGAGGAAAGTGAATGTGATTATATGTAGAGCTTACACCCTTACCTTGCATGAGGCCTTTTGATGGGTTGAGGCCCATCAGAAGCAAAACTGTGAGGCCCGTGGGCTAAAGCGGATAATATCATGCATGCGTGTAGGGATGGGGCGTTACAAATGGTATCAGAGCCGACTCTCGACTAGTTCGAGTGTGAGTCTCCTGCCGTGGGCGGGTCTCCATATGGGCGGGCCAAGAGGGCTGGCAGGCTATAGAGACTGGCAGGCTATTGCACAGGAACATGTAGCCTTAAGGGGGGTGGATTGTGACGCCCCACATCGACTATAGAGAGGAAAGTGAATGGGGTTATATGTAGAACTTACACCCTTACCTTGCATGAGGCCTTTTGATGGGTTGAGGCCCATCAGAAGCAAAACCATGAGGCCCGTGGGCCAAAGCGGACAATATCATGCATGGTTATGGGTGGGGCGTTACAGAGAGAAATAAGGTAGAGATGTAGATGAGATCATGACTCCTAAGATTTGAATTACAAGGGTCATGGCTGGATATTCATTTTCCATCTCCCTTTAATTCATTTATCATTAAAAGGTAGATTATTTCATTCTCATTTTTGGATCTTTACCTTTATTCTTCAATTATAAACACTTTAAGGAATACATTTCTTACAATTAAATTCCATGTAAACAAAGGGACCCTAAAATTCTTCTCTTGCAAACATAAATTCAGACTTTAATTAGATCCTACTATATAAGAAAGTAATAAACTTATTTATGGAAAAAATTGAAATTTGAGATAAAATGTCAAGTATTTTCAGATTTAACAGGCCCACCAAAACTTTTGAAATCCTTTTCCTCTTCTTCTTTTGCATATGCTCCCCTTTGGCCTCTTTAGGAAAAATTTTGTTTTGTATACAATACATAGGAATTCATGGTCAATTGAGTACCGCAAAGGATTATTAGGGCTGAGTGGTGAAGTATGTCCAGTGTGGGGTGAAGGATATATGCTGGCAATGTATATAGGACCTTGACTTTCCTAGAAATTGAATTATTAAGGTGATGTCTAACTGTTCATTCTCCATCTTTGTTTGATTTAATCTTCATTAAAGGGAAGAGTATATGATGGTCATTTCTAAACTATTCACCTTACGTCAAAAGTTGTAGGCTGAGTCATCCAAAGTATGCTTATGTCGATAATTGATGATTTTTGTATGAAGACCATATGAAGATCATTTTTTTACTGTCAACCATCATTGTGACGTTTTTGTTATTTTATTATATAAATTATTTATTTTATAATTATTATTGCAATTGATTGTATTTTAGTTAAATACGTGATTAGTCTAAGTGGGGATCACGTTAGGCTTATGTTTGGTGAGTTGGGCTTGTTGGATATGTGACTTGACCTATAGTTAACCTGGGCCCGGTTAAGTGGGTATACTTCTTTTTTACCCAAAACTTTAGTTCTTTTCTAACCCAAACCCTTGTTTCTATAGAACTCAAAATCTTTCTTCATTAGAATTTAAGTTGGTAGGGGTGCACAAAAAAACCGCTAAACTGCTAAACTGATATAATCCGGGTGGTTCGGATCGGTTTTGTAGTAAATTGGTTTGGTCCCGATTTGGATTTCTTTCAAACTGTTTGGTTCAGTTCGGTTTTCAGATTGAATGTGCTGTTAAACGAACCGAACCAAACCAATTATATAAATATATATTTTATAAAATATATAAAGGAATATGAAAATTTACTTGAAAAAGATTTGAACCCTTACTCCGTTACTTGAAACCTAATGTCTCTCACCAATGGAACTGCCATCTTTTTGTGAAAATAAATAATAAAAAAATAAAAAACAAAAAAACCACAGCCGAACCGAACCGGTTCCTTTTGGTTCGGTTAGAGCACATGGGGGGTTCAGTTCGGTTTGGAAATAGAGAAAACCGATGGGTTCGGTTTGATTGATGGTTTCCCCTCTACATCGATCCGAACCGCCCATGTGCACCTCTATTGAATTCCAACTCCTATTCTCATTTTCTATTTATACAACACCACCTTACTCTTTTCTTCTCCCACAAAACTCACTCTCTCTCTCTCTCTCTCTCTCTCTCGCTCTCTCTTGGCTCTTGCAACTTAGGAATCCAGCGGCCAGATCTCCGATCAAAGACGACCATCTTATTCCTCACGAAACCCTCTTTGCCGGGATATTTAATACAAACCTAAGGCAAGTACATAACCATAATTTGTATATTTAATACTTGTGTCCTTCATTGATTTGCATGCGAATGCATGTAGATACCCCTTTTATGCCCTTAATATTTGATTTCTCTATTGTTATGATGAGACCTTACATATAGATGATGTTATTCAAGTTTTGTAGCATATCGGCCCTAATTTGGGAACCCTCCCTTTAATACCCTAGGAATCATGAAATCCTATGTATCAGTGTGAGGGGATCAGCGAGTGCCCTTTTGTAACTCAATCCACCCAAGACTCGTGAAGGACAAACTTGAAACATGTCGTGGACTTGGAACTAGGCATGTCAAACATGACGGGACCGCGGGTTGCGGGGGGGGTGGGGCGGACCGGGCCGACAAGGCCCGCTAGGGATTTACCACGGCCCGGCCCCCTACGGGCCATGACTAGAGCGGGTTGGGTTGTGCCATGCCTCCATGCTAGTCGTGCTCAGTGCGCCTCTTAAAAAATTTTTTTTCAATTAATTTTCACATTTTTGGTATTAAATTTAAAATTAAAAATTGAAACACAAACACTGATGTTAAATAAGATGATTATCAATATTGGATGGCCCCATTTTTATTGTGTTAATGTCGAATCTTTTCTTTTCTTTTCTTTTTATTTATTATTTTCCCTTTCCCTTCTTCTCTTGTTTTCTCTCTTTATGTCTCTACTATCTGGGATGTGTAGTATATATACACTCAGAGAGAGAAAAGCAAAGAGACACAAAGAGACGGAGGGAGAGGAGGGATTGGGCTGTGAAATCCATAAATGTGAAGAGAAAGAGTAACGAAAGATGAGAGATATATATAGGCAACACAACATAAACAAAAGCGACACTCTCCCTCTCTAACTTAAATTTTTTTTTTTTTAAGGTAAAGAAGGTAGTGGGCCTTGCGGGAAGGGGAAAAAGGGAAAAAAACCAAAGAAAAGAAAGAGGGCAAAGAGAGGTTTTTATTCGTCTCCTTGATTCTTTGTCTTTTTGAATCAATTCATGACGACTTATCCATCCATCCATCCATTTATCTATATCTATATTCACCGCAGCTATTTTTGTGGCACTTGGACTTTCCCATTCTGTATTTAATTGTAAAATAATATGATGAAAGAGTCATCGAAAGTTGAAACGGGGTGAGTATGGCTGAAGGTTGTATAAGCCCAAGCCCAAGCCCAAGCCAAGTTGAAGTAGAGATGTTAATGAGAAAGGATAGGCCAGGTTGAAGGTTATGTAAGCCATACCATCTAGTATTGGGCCTAACATTCAGGCCTTAAACATTTAATAGCCCATAGTCCACTTAATTATCAAGCTAGAAAATATGACCCAAGGAGGGCCGGGTGAGCCGTGCTTGGAGGGCTGTGCCGAAATGGGCCGGCCGTGCCAGTTCCTTCAGCCCGGCACGGCCCATGGCACGGGCTGTGCCTGGTGGGCGGGGCCGGGCCGTGGGCTGTTGACTGGTGGGCCTAGCCTTGTCGAAACGGCTCGGCCCGACCCATTTGACATCTCTACTTGGAACTGTGAGGAACTGTACCCATGTGTTAGACTGTGGGAACAAGGTGGGCCATTTGATGCTAGATCTGGTCTGTGGATCCAGAGGGGGACCCACTGGCGACCTTAGAGGAGTTGGACCCTCGTGAGGTGGGTCCCGTTTGGCCCACTATCCAGTAGTTGAACAGACCGGGCGTGAGGGAAGAGAAGGAACACATTTGGGTCGTAGTTAATCAGGTTGTGTGACCCACTGGATGATCCGATCATGGATCTGGTCGGGGCATCCGGCCGTACGTGGCTGGGCGACAGTGGTGAAGTTAATCTAGGGTGGGGCCCACTATCCAAACACCCCTTGCAGTGTCTGACGTGAAGCCTTCTCATTCCAGGATGGGTTTCTGTGTGGTGGTTTTCAACTTGGACATGAATTGGGAATAGAAAAAAAAACCATAGACTCCCTGTTACAGACCTTTGAGTCAACGTGGAAGTGTTTCTTTGTATATAGTGCGGTGGAGCTCATTATCCGTGCATTCCTGTTATACATGGCTTGAAGAGTGGGTTTTGTGAGGAGGGAGGCGTGCGTGTTGACCTGGGCACGTTTTCGGTAACGGAATCCCATTGTGACACAACATTAAGTTCTGACCATGCCCACCATTAGTTTCTAGAAATTAGAAAGAAGCCCAGCCAGTTTTAATGAACTCATTTTAGACCATTTGGTTTAGGGATTTTTACAAAAAAAAATAATTTTAAATCTTAATTCAACGGTTAGATGAAGAAAAATCATAAAATTGCAAGAGAATTGTTTGTACATTTTTTAAAACAAAACTACCCTATGTTAAAGCCTCGTCCAACTCAGCATGAAATTGTCCGTGAGGACTTCCCAGGAGGTCACCCATCGTTGTCTGCTTTGACCCACGTGCACGCGCGAGGACTTCCTAGGAGGTCACCTATCGTAGTACTGCTCCCGCCCAAGCATGCTTAACTTTAGAGTTCTTACGGTTTTCAGGGCCGCACGGTTTTAAAAGGCCTCATGCTAAGTTAGTACCACTTTGACTTATAAGCCCAGGGTCAGGACTTTGATATTTCGGATGTGGGCTAATGGAGACTCGTCGTTTGAAGCCCATGGTTGACACTGTATAGCCCGTGGTTAAGGGTGCTGCCCGAACCAAGTTCTCACCTTCTCCCCCCGCCGGAAATAGAGCCGTTCTCGGCTTTGATACCAACTGGCACAGCCCTGCCCAATTTAGTATGAAATTGTCCGCTTTGGCCCACACGTGCACGCGCGAGGACTTCCCAGGAGGTCACCCATCCTAGTGCTTCTCCTGCCGGAGCACGATTTTTTCCAGAACCAAATCACTAAAATGGTTTTAGTCATCGCTACTTAAAAGGGAATTTAAAAAAGTATTCTAACCAAACACAATGCTTAACTAGATGAGACCGACTGTTTGATCCATACAGCTGATTCAGTGGGGTCACACCTTAGTTAAGATCACATTTACATAAGTAATTTGAGGATGAAGAGATTTTATTTTCTGGCATGATAACTTGATTGGAGAGTTAAGATGAAGTGCATGATCCATGTGGGGTGAGAGTTGAGACCATAGTTGTGAAATTCATTTTGTCTCGGATGAAATTTCGGTCCATATAACGAAATGAAAAGCACTACACAAGTTTTCGGTCAATTTTGGGAATTTCAGCCAATTTCGTCATATCCGGAAAATTCGCCCAAAAGGTTCATGCTAGTGATGAATTACCACAGTTCACAACAAAAAGAAACATAGGAAATCAGATACCCAGGTAAAAAAATTTGAGAAAAAAAAGTAAAAAAACCAAGCCACTTTCAAATTAAAACAGCAAAAACAACAAAATAAAGACAGTTAGAAAAACACCTTAAGAGAGAAACACATAAATGAAAAGGCCCCAAAATCCCAGAAAATCATATACTCGAGTCAAATGTACGAGAGAATAGTGAAAAAACAAGCCAGTTTCATCTAAATAAAATCTGAGAAACACCCATGTCTTCAACTAAAACCCACCTATAAAAACGCCTCTACAAAACCCAATAATGAAAAAGCCGCCAAATCCCATACCTTAAACTTTGATGACTTTTGTTGAGATCGTTAGAGAAACAACCATTATATATATATATATATATGGAGAATATTTATGTACATCCATCCCTCACCATAGGGTGAGAGACACTTACATAATTGAAAATATTCATGCGCAAAAGAGGAAAAGTCATATATAGTTATATGCAAAAAAAGAATGCTCATGTGCAAAGAGGGAAAGCCATGTAAGTGTCCCTCACCCTATGGTGAGGGATGGATGCATATGAATGCCCCCCTATATATATATATGTATGTATGTATTTATGTATGAAGCAAATTGGATCCAATTGAGAAATTGAACAATTGGATCCAATTGATTTTGACCATGACCATTTAAATCTTAAGTGTCCTTGACTCTGGCAAACTTATTCTTTAAAGTTAAAGATGTTTAAGAAAATGGAGTATAGGTTGAGTGGCTCTTCCTCTTCATCTTCCATCTCTCTCAACGTAACTGACTCACCAGTCTCCCAACCATCAATGCTTCCATCTCAACGCCCCGCTTCCTCTTCATCCTCCCCTTCCCCGCCAGTCCCTGCTTGCTCAATGCGCTCATCTCCTCTGTGCTCTCCACATTAACCCATTCCCGTTCGGCGCTTCCAGTTTCATGCTCCACGCTTCATGCCTGCAATGTCCGGCCCCGCCTCACCCTCATGTTCCTACAGTGTCGACGTCCTCGGCTGCTCTGTCTTCACCAACCCCACTGTTCCTTTTCCCTCACCTCAACCCTACATGGTTCCTCCATCCTCCTTCACCTCGACCCCCATTAGGACTGATACATCAATCTCAACACCAGTAATTACCCCCATCTCACTCAAGAAGGTACGTAGTAGCCCGCCCGACATCTATTCGATATCATTCCGCAAAGAAAATAATCATCTCCTCTCTGTTTTTTTTTTTTTTTTTTTTTTTTTTTCAATTTAATGGTTTTGCAAATCTCCATCTAACTTCTTCGTATTATTCCTTATAGAAAAATCCTATCTTTTGTTTTTTAATTTGATTTGTTTTGAGTTTGTAAGTCATATTGCTTGCAGATAGCATGGACATTTTCTTTATTTTCGTAAGTGGGTTTTACTTATTGAAATCAGATAATAAATTTCAGAATTTCATTTGAGTTTTTGTTCTTGAATTCATCTAAGTTTTTTTTATTACATCCTTTATTTTTCTTCAAAGAGTGATGTGTTATACTTTTATGCAGAAGCATGAGTTGCCAGATGCCTATAAGATATTCACAAGATGCCAAATGCCTATATATTCATAGGTTAGCCTTTCTGTTAAGCTATATAATGTCGTTGTGTTTAGCCATTTCTATACTATCTAAGGATTTTATCCTGTTAGTAATTGATTATGGGTAAATTGGTGCTGGACATGGAAATCAATGTGAATATTGTATAAATATTTCTGTAGCTTGCTATCTGAAAATTCACGATCTCCTCAACACCCATTACCATATAAAAATGAATAAGAAGAAAATGAGAAACAGATAAATTTTCTGCCTTTTCAAAGAAATGTCAACCTTCGACAGCAGAAAAACATAATGATCTTATTCAATTAAGAAAATGCATTGGGCTTTCTAAGTAGTGTCTTTTGCAAACAATTCTTATGTCATCTTCATGGGCTACACAAACAAAGTTTCAATCAAGGTTGGACTTTTAGGCAAATCGCAGTCATTCATCCTTGGAAAAATATTTTTTTTCATGTAGAATAAAACACAGTTTGATATATTTATTATAGAGGGGGGTAGACAAAGTTTAAAAAAACAAAGCTTCGTTGCACATGCAATCATGGGACTTGAGTTTATAGTTTGTTTTTTCTTTTTCTTGGTTTCTCTTGAACAGAAAGACCTAAGAGAATTACATAAAGAATCGTTCATGTAATTTTTTCTTATTTTCTTTTACGTGAAATTCTGAAAACTGAAATATGAAATAAAGATAATTGTTACACCCCGACCCGAATTAAGCTTGATTAGTACTAATTAATTATGATTTAGCTAATTTAATTATACTTAGTTACTAATTATATTAATTATTGCTTATTAGTTTCTTTTAGATGAGTTAGTTGAGTAATGAGTCTTGAATAGGGAGTTAGGAACTGATTTGACTCGGTTGGGTAGAATCGGGGTCTTTTACGTAATTATCAGTTTTCTCGTTTTTCATCATATGCATGTCATCTTGACGTCATCGCGTGTATTTCGTTGAGCACGTCGATTTTCGTATTAAGCGTTACTTCTTTTGACTAAGGGTTGAAGAAGTGGGCCATCATTTGACTCAAATTGGAATTTCTCTAAAATAGTGGACTTGTGTGCAAATTGCACATTCTCATCCCTTTATATAACCCAACCTTAGAATGGATGGTTTTTCTTCCTTTCATTTTCTTCCTTCTCCAATTTTCTTCTTCCTCTTCACTAAGAAGTTGAGGCTTGACCGATTAAAGACAAAGGTTGGAGTTCTTCTTCATCTTCTCCATTCTTCATCTTCATCCACTAAGTTGACAAGAAACCATCTCCATATCTCCCTACTCTTTTCCCCAAATTCGGATTTCCTCTCGAGGTAAGAAGCAAAACCCATCTTTCTTTGTGTTTTGAGTTGGAATGGAGTCAAGAGACTCTCATGTACTCATACATGCATAATCCTTAGCATTTCATTTAATTTTTTGATTAAGGTTTGAGATTTGGGGTTTTTGTGTTATTTGAGCTACTATTAGAGAAAGAAGTGGAAAGCTTGAATTGAGGCAAGTATAAGTTTAATTGAATTACATGTTGTTACTCCTTGACTTGATTTAGACTTCTATTGTGTTTTATACCATTCTAGCCTCTTAATGTTAATAGACATGATTTATTTTCTCATTGTAACCTCAGCATTTTGTTTTGTCAACCTTAGCACACAGAACCTAAACCTGAGTATTTGTTAAAGAAAACTGAGTATACACATAATATAAAAAGTACACAGAACCTAAACCTGAGTATTTGTTGAATGCAACCTTGGTACACAGAACCTAAACCTGAACATTTGTAGAATGCAACCTTAGTAGACATAGAATACAAACTTCAATCCTAGCAAAGTTGTAGCGCAGTGCATTCCATCAACGTGGTCATAGCATTGTTCAAAGAGATGCAATGGCTATCGACAACATGCTATTATCACAATTTGGTATCTTGACCCTTTATATGTCCAATGGAAATTCATAAGAGCATGAGATATCTTGAGAGGCTAGGATATCTCATGTGAACTGTCCGGTAGTCTATCACCGTGCCTTGGGTGTTAGTTTAGTGAATCTATCGTATTTATTTCCATAATGTGACACTAATTAGGATCGCAATACATGGATTCTCTAGATCTATATCGAATTGGATGGTGAGGGACAAATGATAGTTAGATTAGGATTGGCTAGTAATTGCCTTGATTCCTTAATTTCATTGCATTTCATATTGACTGGGATATTACCATTGACTTCAAGATTGGTTTATCAATGCATAATAGATTGGTGTACTTTAATTTGACTATTATTCGGAATTGATTTCTTTGACACAATATGAATGTGAACTATTACTATTCGATTCGATTTGAGATTATAAGATTATATATGGAAACTTTATTCACATTCATTTATTATTCGATTCGATTGAGTCATCACTACTTAGCTTCGACCTTGTGATACCTGACGGGGTTAAACTCGGTTTATTATTCGAGACTACTGCAGTAAGTCATCTGGAGCACCGGAACTCCAGACTCGGGTAGCTAGCTAGCCTTTGGCCGGGCCGGTGGTGACATCCCAATTAGATTTGCTCTCTTTTAAGAGGATGAGCTCAATGTAGTAGCCAAATTAGTATGTATATTTTCCATTTGATTAGTAAAGCATGAACTATTCGATTTTGGCAAAATTGCCTAGTTATTACTGAATATTGACATCTTTTACTCAATTGTTATTTAATTCGATTTGATGTATTATGTAATTGTTTATTAATGCATATACTTGCCAAATCGTCGTATTTGAGATACTATTCTTGGTGTCACAGACGTAGGTGCAGCTCCAGGTCCTGAGGAGGCCCCAGAGATAGAGGAGGAGACCAATGAGGTTCCTCCAGGATTAGAAGAGTGGTCGGGGAATGGCCCTATGTAATCTAGTCCACGGAGACCGATAGACTTAATTCTTTTGAGAGATGACTCGAGAATGTGACTTACTCCTTTTGTGTGGGTCACATTAATTAGATCATATGTTAGCGATGATCACTCTTTTGTAAGAGAATGTGGAGTGTTTTTGTAATCCCTACTGTATTTAATGTGTAAATATGTTTTGTATAAACTTGTCACCTTAACTTTAAATAGGACTGTGCAATGAAATGTACACAGTGACTTATTATTTGAGATGATTCTGCTATTAAATGTGATTTACATGTTAATGAGTTAAACTCACAAGTGGAAAAGTGAAATTTCCTCCTTAGTATTGTTGTACTTGATTCTAGATAGGTATAATATTACGGGAGTACGTGTGCCACACCTCAGGGATTACCCTAGGCCAGGGTGATTTGGGACCGGGATGTGATAATAATGGAGTTTGTCATGTGATGGATGTCAAATGCTGAATGTGTTTAATTGTTAAGTTACCTTTTTGCTTCATGTTATCCACTAAATATGATGATGATCCATATATTGGTTGATGATGCTTAAGTTACATTGAAATTCTACCCCAAATGGCTGAAACAAACATATTTACTTTGAATTCACAGCACTTAAGATGGAAAAAAATTTCATTGAATCTGATGATGCCAAAAGGTGTTTTCGAACACCACCGGTCAAGTAAAGAGTAATTAATGTAAAAATTGAAGGAGAGAGAGAGAGAATTTATAGTGGTTCGGTCAGTGTGACCTACGTCCACTCCAAACTGATGATTTTACTTCTCCGATGTAGGGATTACAGGTTGGGAGAATACAATAAGAGTGTAAATACTGATAGAATTTACTTTCTTTCCAATGCTGGTCGGGCTCTTTGATTTATAGTCTTCCCCTAACAGATGGGGACGACTCTTCAGCAACGGGCGCTCCATTCTAGCGGAGCCTTCAAACTGCCCTCAACATACGAGGCATGTAGAATCTCCCCCGCAGGACCTGGTAAAAGCGGGTTAAAGGAACGACGCGCTCTGACTTCGTCACTTCGCGGATCTGGACCCGGCCTTTAATAAGTGGATTTGGACCTGGACTTATCACGGACTCGGGTCACTTGGGCCTGACCCACCATCGTGGACCGAGTCACTTGGGCCTGACCTGTCATTGTGGACCGAGTCACTTGGGCCTGACCCATCATTTGCCCTTCAATGTCCCCCATTCAAAGGAAACTTTGAAAGTGAGGCATTTTGAATATTAGGCTTTCTTCATTCCGAGCACTCCTAACCTTCCCAGATACTGCTCGTCTCTTTTTGCTCAGGGTTCTTTCCCTCTTTGAATTTCATAGGAGTGTTCTTTTGGCTTAGGGTTCCTGCCCTCTTTAAAAACCCTAGGCTATAAATAGGGAGTGCTTTTCTCCACCCTCTCTTGAAATTGTTAACTCTCTTTTCTTTGAGGTTGTTCATTCTCTTCTTGTTCAAAAAAAGAAAGAAGACAGCCACCATGGAGTTTCCGGATCGACAAGAAGCAGAAGAGGTGTGTGACGGAAGGGATGGGCTGGCCACTGCTAGCCCTGCTGCTGCCGGGGAAGATGGCGGACGGGGCACCGCCTTGGGTGTCCCTGCTGCGCCTGCTGCCGAGGGGAGAGACATGCTGGGCACCCCTGCGATGGGCGTCCCTGTGCCTGCTGCAGCGCCTGTTAATGCGGTGGACCACGGGCGGGGAGTCGTCCAGGGGGCCCCTGCCATTGCTGCAGCGCCCGCTGCGGCGTCGGACGACGGACAGGGGACGGCGCCAACGCCTGCTGCTGCGGCGCACTACGGGTGATGCCCTGCTGCTGCCAACCTTGCTGCGACGAGCGACGGACAGGGCGCCCCTGTTGTTGCGACGAGAGATCGACGGGGCGCCGCCCTGGGCGCCCCTGCTGCGGCGCCAGCGTCTGCGGCGAGCCACGGGCGGGGCGTCCCTGCTGCAGCGCCGGTTGCGACGTCGGTCGATGGACGGGGCGCCCCTGTTCTGGGCGCCCTTGCTGCTGCGATGAAAGACCGATGGGACGCCGCCCTGGGCGCCCCTGCTACGGTACCAGCGTCTCCGGCGAGCCACGGGCGGGGTGCAGCCCAGGGCGCCCCTGCTGCAGTGCCCGCTGCAGCGTCGGACGACGGATGGGGCGTCCCTGTCCTGGGTGCCCCTGCTGCGGTGCACGGCGGATGGCCTGCTGCGGTGGGCTGCGCTGCTGGGGCGGCGGACGGACGTGGCGTCGTCCCTGGCGCTAGCGCTACTGCGCGCGCCCAGCTTGATGCTAGTGGAAGACAGGGCTAGGGCGCCACCTTGGGCGCCCAGCCTGCTGTTGCGATGGGCTTGATGCAGGCAATGGGTGAGGGCAGCAGTGTCCATCAGGTGTCTGGAGAGGTGAATACGGGCGCCGCTGCAGTGGGCACTGTACGTTCTCATCGCAAAAGGTATCGAGGAAAAGTGGTTGTCGACGACGACGGATCCAAGGTGAGCACCATTCTTTGTGTGTTCAACACTAACAGTGATATTTTGAAGATGGCTTCTTCTTATCATATTCCTCCCACTGTGTTATGTCGCCGGGCCGAAACGGACGAGCCCGCTTGCGATGACTCCTCGGGCGATATTGTCATTTATGAAGAGATGCTCGAAGCCGGGTTGAGGTTCCCCATACCTTCCTCCATTTGCCGCATTCTCCATTACTTTGCATTGACCACGGGGCGGTTAGTACCCAATGGCTGGAGGGTTCTGCTCGGCTTTCTTGCATTATGGAGGAGGGTTCATAATGAGGATGCTTTGCCTGTGGAGTTCCATGCTGCCTACAGCCTGATTGAGTCTCCGGCCCCTAATAGGGGATGGTACTATCTTACCCCTAGAGGTGGCAAGCTGCTTACTGGTTTGCGTTCCAACTGCCATAGTTGCAAATCTCATTTCTTCTTTATTGGTGGAGAGTGGGCCTCTGAGACAAACCGGGCTTTGGTGCCAACACGATGGGGCGATGCCAAGAAACTTGGTAAGTCATTCACTTGCTGCTCTTTCTCTTCATTTATTTATTTTTTTTATGTGCTTACCCATTACCCTTTTGCAGAGGCGCCAGTGCTCTCCATGAGTCAGGAATGGAAGCTGCAGGCCGTGAGGGCTTGTCCTGAGAAAGACTTGGGGGTTCTCTTACCCAAAGAGAGTGGTGGAGCTAGTGGCCCCACTCCGAAATCTCCTGTGAAAAGAAAAGGTACTTGACTTCTGCTCTTTTTTTTTTACTTGATATTCCATACCTAAGTAGCACTTTTGCTTCTGCAGCAATAGACAGAGAGGTAATTGGGGCTCGCCTTTCGAGTAGGAGTCCTCCTTCTGGGGCTCGCCCTTCGAGTAGGAGTGCCCCTCCTTCCAAGGCGGCGAGGGTAGACAGCACCTCAAGGGGGAACTCTCCATCAGTGACTTTCAATGCGAGCTCTCTCGCATCCACCCCTTCAGCGGAGGCACGACCGTGTTCTCATTGGGCGGCCTCTCCCCGCAACGTCTCCTCAGCCAGCGAGCTCCTCCGCCACGATTGCTGCTCCGGAGTCTTCTTCTCCGACTGTACCTTCTGCCACTCATTCGTGTCCCTCACACTCGGGGGCTCCTGCAGGGGCACCAGCTTGGGCTGGTCCCATGCTGGGCAATCCATCGGTGATTCGGGAAAAGCCCGGGAGATTTGTGTTTCCTCCTGAGGTTATGCAGATCAATGCTTTGGGTACCGAGAGGATCATTGACACATTCTTAGAGGGTCTGGCTCAGGTAAAGGCTTACTGTTTCCTTTTCTCCAGACTTTCATTTTTTTTTATATGTGTACTCTCATTTTCTTTGTCTCTTATTACTCCAGGCTTCCACTGCGTCCGTTTGCTTGCTGTCAAGGGCCCGACATAACACTCAGCTGAAGCAGGAGAATGAGAGTATGCAAAAGGAGCTCTCCATTGCTCGAAGGAAGATTGCCACTATTGAAGCTGCTGGAGGAGCTTCCGAGGTTGATCTTGCGGCAGCCCACGAGAGGGCGACCAGGTTCGAGATTGATCTCTCGGCAGCCCGGGAGAGGGTGACCAGGGCAGAGGCTGAGCTCTCGGCAGCCCGCGAGAGGGCGATCAGGACAGAGGCTGAGCTAGTGAAGGCCCGCGAGAAGGCTTCGCTCAGTGAGGCTGAGCTAGTGAAGGCCTGCAAGAGGGCTTCGCTCAGTGAGGCTGAGCTCGCACAGACCCGCGAGAGGGCGTTGCTCAGAGAGAGTGTCATGGCGACAGAGATAAAGGTGGTACACGGTAGAGCTTCTCAGGCTGAGAAAGAGTTAGCGGATGGTCTCGCCGATGCCTTCATTGATGGCTACGAGGAGCTTCGGGGGAAGATCTCTACTGCCTTTCCAGATATTGATTTCTCAGGCTTCGTTCCGACTGAGGCGCCTGATGATAGCAGTGGCCGCTCCGACGAGGATGATGATGATAATGCTGGGGATGATGATGAGGATGAAGAGGGCAGCTCTGAGAGTGATTAGGGGGCAGGGCTTTTGCTGTACTCTTTTGTCTTTTTGTTTTTTTTTTTTTTTTTCTAGAAAGGCAACTTACAGCCTAACTTTTGGTAATTGAATAAAAATACAAGGATTATTTCTCACAAAATGTAGTGTTTTATTCCTCCATTCCTTACTGCTTGAACAATGTCAATGAAAAAGTATAAAAAAAAAACAACTTAAACCCCACACCTTCACTACTCTGGCTACTCTGGCACTTTTAAAATGTCATTGATAGTACCTCTTCAAATGTTCCGCATTCCATGGATGGAGTAAGACCTTTCCTTCAGAATTTTGGATTTTGTAGGTGCCTGACCTTACTACTTCTATTATGAGGTACGGCCCCTCCTAGTTTGATCCCAGCTTTCCTACGCGAGAGTCCTTTGTGGCGAGGATCACCTTTTTGAGGACTAGGTCTCCCGGTTGGAAGGAACGAGGCTTCACCCTCGAGTTGTAGTACTTTGCCATGCGTCATTTGTACTCCGCATTACGGACCATAGCCATCTCCCTTGCCTCCTCTATCAAATCGAGGTTGATGCGGAGTCCTTCCTCGTTGGTGACAGGGTCATGGTGATGGACCCTTGAAGAGTGTACGCCTATCTCAACAGGGATGACTGCCTCAGTCCCGAAAGCGAGAGAGAAAGGGGTTTCCCCAGTGGGAATTCTCGGCGTGGTTTGATAGGCCCATAACACTCCTGGGAGCTCGTCAACCCAAAGACCCTTCGCTCTTTCGAGCCTTGTCTTCAGGTTGCGAAGGACCGTTCTTACCATGACTTCTGCCTGCCCATTTGCTTGTGGGTGTGCCGGACTGGAATGAGGCTGCTTGATATGGAGGTCGGAGCAGAAGGTGGTGAAGAGTTTGTTATCAAACTGCTTGCCATTGTCACTAACAATGGCGTGAGGTATCCCAAAGCGACAGACTAGGTTTTCCAGACGAAGTCTTTTACCTTTGAGTCTGTTATTTTGCTAAGGGTTCTGCCTCCGCCCATTTTGTGAAGTAGTCAATGGCGATGACTACAAACTTGCACTGTCCTCTGCTCAATGGAAGGGGGCCCAAGATATCAATGCCCCATTTAGAGAAAGGCCACGGGCTTAAAATTGAAGTTAGCTCCTCCGGTGGCTGCCTTGGCACAGTGGTGAAGCATTGACATTTGTCGCATTTTTTGGAAAATTCTTTGGTGTCCTTCACCATGGTAGGCCAAAAGAATCCTTGCCTTAGTGCTTTGTGGGCAAGGGAGCGCTCTGCAGAGTGATTCCCGCAGATCCCTTCTTGAATTTCACGGAGGGCGTGTAGTCGGCTTCCTCAGGTGAAAGGCAGCGCAGCAAAGGTAAGCAGTAACCTTTTTTGTAGAGCGTGTCTTGCAGGAGAGTGAACTTTGAAGCCCTCATCCTAAGTTTTTTGGCCTCAAGGGGATCATCTGGCTCTGTACCTTCTTGGAGGTACGCCCTTATGGGGGTCATCCAGTTTGACTCATCCGTTGCACAATTGATGTTTGTAGCACTTACATCTAACTTACTCGGCTCCAACTGGTGCCCAATGAATGTTGGCTCGGCGGGTGAGGCCTCCAACGATGAGGCGAGCCTGGCGAAGGTATCTGCTGCCATGTTCTCCCCTCGAGGGATGTGACAGATCTGGAAGCATTGGAAATGCGGGATCAACCTATTTACCATGCCAAGGTACTCCTGCATTCTTTCCTCTTTTGCTTCGAACTCCCCATTTACCTGATTGACCACCAGTTGTGAATCACTGTAAGCAACAAGTGACAAGGCGTCCATCTCTATCGCCAATCTCAGGCCAGAGAGGAGGGCCTCATATTCTGCTTCATTGTTAGAGGCAATGAAGTGGAGTTTCACTGCGTACTTAATGGGCGTACCATCAGGGCTGATTAGGACGAAGCCAGCTCCACTTCCTTCACTGGTTGCAGAGCCATCAACATATAGTCTCCAAAGCAGCTGTGGCGAGAGAATCTGATCGCCTGGATGAGGCTGGACGCGCAAGGGGTCTCTGGCGTTTGCTGAGGAGGTCCCCTAGGTACCCGAAAGAGGCTGGGCACCCAGGGGGCTTTAGGCGCCTGACGAGGAGGTCCCCTGGGCGCTCAAGCCTGAGGGGGAGGCCTCCTGGGCGCCCAGGGGGCGCTGGGCGCCTGGGGAGGAGGTCCCCTAGGCGCCTAGGCTTGAGGGAGAAGCCTCCTGGGCGCCTGAGGAGGAGGTCCCCTGGGCGCCCAGGCCTGAGGGGGAGGCCTCCCGGGCGGGCGCCCAGGGGGTCCTGTGTGTCCGGGGCCTTGTAGTGTGGAAGAGGCTGGGAACCCTGGATGCCCCTCTGGATGTCTTTGGTAGGTGGCAGATTGACTTAGGCGCCGATAGAGTATGTAAATTCAGCTACGAAGTCGGCCAGGGCCTGTGCTTTGATGGCGACCCTTGGCTGGTACTGGATATCGAACTCGCCTAGTTCAATTGCCCATTTGACAAGTCTCCCGAATACGTCCGGCTTTCCGAGTATTCTCTTTAAAGGCTGATCAGTGACTACAACAATTGTATGGCTCTGAAAATAATGTCGTAGCCTCTCGAATTTCCTTTTTTTTTTTTTTATAATGTTTTGGCATTGCTCATCGGCCTCAGTGTTAATCATTTAGTTTTTCTTTATCTCTGATTTTCTATCATTTCATTAGTTTTTTTATGTCTGATTTTCTGTCATTTCGATTTCTCCTTTTGTTTTTGAGAAAGATCCGTGGGTTGTTTCTTTTTGTCATTTTTCCTTACAAATTTGCTTCTAATAGGGTTTCATCGATTTGCAGGTACAAAGACAAAAGGCTTATTGCGTAGATTATTAGTCTGCATTTGAGTCTTTGTAATATCATACGAAACTTTGCCAGTTTTCAGATACAAAGCCATAAGGCTTATTGAATAGATCATTAGTCTGCATTTGTGTCTGTGTGTATCATGTGAAATTCTCAAAGTTACTACTTGTTAGATTACATGAAGGAGTGAACTGATGTACATTGTAGTGCTTTTCCTTTTTCTCATGGTGTCTAAACATCCTTTCCTATGGGCAGTTTGAGGTGCTGAAATAACTTCCATGAAGAAAGACTTTGGGACTAGAGATAATAAATACAAAAAAAAAAAAAAAAAAAACAAAGATACTTGTATTAGAATTTTTTTTTTTTTTCACTATGGGTGTTTATTTTGTTGATCTCATGTGATGGGATGCGGGGTTTTGGCCTCTTGATGGCATAATTTCCTTCTTCACAAAATTTTTAAGAGGGGGTTTTAGTTCATATGCATTCTCAATTAGGGACAAGGATCATTAGGCATACCAACCATGTGTTGTATTATATTAATATTATTTTATGCATACCAACTGTATGTTATAATGCTGGAGCCAATTGTGATTGGTATAGTTTTTCTTTTCCCACTTCATGCATCCATTAAACCATGGGTCCCATCTTGCTATGCTTTCGACTACTTTGATATTTTCTTTTTATATTTTTGTATGATATTTTTCTTCCATGGAACTCACTATCCATTTCTTTTATGTTTTGATTAAGGAACATACAAAAGCTACGGTTTGGAAAAAAACATAGCTCTGAAACTCCTTCTAATGATATAATTCTCGAGTTGAACAGTAATGGTCATTGATCCTTTTTTTTCAAAAGTTGGTCAAGAAAGTTGTCGTATGTTTTATCAAATTCTTAAATCCAAAACCTTGCATTTTCTTTAATGTGCTCTTTTCTATGGGTTTAACCGCAGTGATCAAGGATATTTAGTGTGCCCTCTCCTACAACCATTTCTTGTTCCTTAGGGGATGTCCTTTGTTTATGAATCTTACATTGATTGCCCATGAAATAAATTTATCTATTTTGTTGAACATAGTCTGCAATATGATTAAATTTATTAAAACTTGCATCATTCTAATTTCTTGTAGATGCTAGCTTATTTGTGAGAGCACTTAGAACAAATTTGGAAGTATGTGCTTTCTGGTTCCTCAAGTTCTAATTAAAATAACTAATTTCAAGTGTCACTCTGGTAGAATGCATCATTATTTTTATAGGGTACTAAGAAAAGTGTAATCAGAGTCAGTAATCTATTTTTCTTCCTTTTTATTATAGTATAATTGTGTTTATTCGAAGAATTTGCAAAACGTTTTTAGACATCACTGTTGCCGGCAATAATATTTGAAGGTATCCTAGAAAAAAGTGGAGAAATATTGTCCTAGAAACAATGACTTTTTTCCAATGCATTGAAGCCCCCTGATGAATGGGTTCAACCCATTTTGGATTGTTCATCTACAATGCATTCTCCAATCATGGCATTCAATGAGACCTCTAGAGGCAATTGGATTTGAGTCCTTACAAGAAGCTTGCTGATTTCACTTGATCATTTTCTTAAATGTTCATGATGATAAGCTGCCATGGATGGATAATGCAAGCTTCTTTTCATGCTAGATACAATTCAATTACTTTTTTGGATGGTGTAGCTAGACATGTAATGCCTATAATATTGTTTCGTAGTCACTTTGGGCATACAAATTTTTTTTTTTTTTGGCTAAGTGGCAAATTGTATTAGAAAAAAGGGGGGAAAGAAACCTAAGGCAAAAGAACCCCAAGAGGAAGAACCAAAACAGCCACTGTACAAAGAAAAGAAAAGGAGAGAGTAGAGAGACAGAGTCGATAATTAATGGGGATCAAACAAAAATTTACAAAAAACTTGAAGAGGTCTACCAGAAAAAGGTTTGGCCATTCTGACAGAGGTTGAGAGAAGCTCGGTCAGATAGTGTTTAGCCTTCGTCTGAGAGACTCTACAGTTCCTGAAGAGATGGCCAATTCTACATTTTTAGAGGACAAAAGTAGTGGAGAAGAAGATGGAAGCAGCTCCTTTGCGGCCAGAAGAACTTTGGACATACGATTAACTGATACTAATATCTCTTTAATCATGTGTTTTAGCACCCAGCCCCAAAAGGATTCTTATAGGTTGTTATTCTCTCCCAGTTTTGAGTGTGTTTGCACAAAGAATTACAAATGATGTTGAAAATTATTTAGGCGACCCCAAAAGGATTCTTATAGGTTGTTATTCTCTCCAGTTTGGAGTGTGTTTGCACAAAGAATTACAAATGATTTTGAAAATTATTTAGGCGACACAAGGTTGCATGTTCTACTAATTCTTATATATGCATGTGGGTGGAATAGTCATGAACAACATTGCCCTTAATAAAGATATGGAGTATTTTACTTCATTTTAAATAAAGAAGTAGAGGTGCAACAATGTTTTGTTAGTTTCCTTTTTTTAGGAATTTCATGCAAGATGTGGGTTATATCTTTTGAGGATATTATAATAAATGATTAGTTTGGAACTCCTATTAACATGTTACAATTTTTTGCTTTTCTTATATTTAAATCAATCCCATGAAAATATTATATATTCTACTATTTTTTTTAAATGGATGGATTTTCGAAACATGTTGATAATGGTTTGTTCTTGGTTATCAGATTTTCTACTGGATGTTAGAAACATGTTGCAAGTGGTTTTTTGTTTTAAGCTGATAAGTTTATATCGTTGGTGAATGTTGAAAAGATATGAAAACTATGGAGTGATTGTGCACACTTAATTCATGTTCATTAATCTTGTGCTTTCTGTTTTATTTTTCTTTCTGTAGTAGACAATCTTGTGCTATTAGAATTGTTGATGCTTGCATTATGGAGACCACAGGCTATTTGCCTTTATGGTTTTGTAGGCATTGAATTGATGGCCATGGACAAGATGGTGAAGAACTTGACAATAACCAATGACATGGATATTTTGCTTTGTTTGAGAAATGTTGTTATTTTTTATTACAATGAAAGTACAAAGATAAGAGTCTAAATCTCTTAGGGGTTGTAATTATTTGTTGAAAGAATTGTTATATTTTCTTATTATTTATGAAAAATTATTTTTGTTAGATAATATTATTGTCCTCTTTTGTGCTGTCAATCCAGTCTCTTCATTATAGATATGCTTTTCTTATGTTATGAAGCTTTTTCGCGAGTAAACCTTGATGGGATCAACAACTTCTTCCCAAACTAGGAATTATATAAGAATGAGAAGCAACAGGCCAGGGCAATTAAAAGGCCGTTTAGGCCAAGCACGTTCAATTTAATTTTAATTTTTTTTGGGTTTTCTTGTTTTCTCAACATCTATATTTAGTAAAATATAGTTATTTAATATTATATTATAACAGGATATATGAAGATGGGTTTCTTTCCTGAAGATGGGTTTTTTTATTTTCTCAACAACCTTTGTTTGTGTAGCCCATGAAGATGACATAAGAATTGTTTGCAAAAGATACTACTTAGAAAGCTCAATGCATTTTCTTAATTGAATAAGATCATTATGTTTTTTTTTTTTGATGTCGAAGGTTGACATTTCTTTGAAAAGGCAAAAAATTTCTCTGTTTCTCATTTTCTTCTTATTCATTTTTATATGGTAACGGGTGTTGAGGAGATCGTGGATTTTCATATATAGCAAGCTACATAAATATTTATACAATATTCACATTGATTTCCATGTCCAGCACCGATTTACCCAAAATCAATTACTATAAAGATAAAACCCTTAGATAGTATAGAAATGGCTAAACACAACGACATTGTATAATTACTTAACAAAAAGGCTAACCTGTGAATATATAGGAGTATAACACATCACTCTTTGAAGAAAAATAAAGGATGTAATAAAAAAAAAAAATTGAAATTCAAGAACAGAAACTCAAATGAAATTCTCAAATTTATTATATTGTTTCAATAAGTAAAACCCACTTATGAAAATAAATAAAATGTTCATGCTATCTCCAAGCAATATGACCTGCAAACTCAAAACAAATCAAATTAAAAAACCAAAAATAGGATTTTTCTCTAATGAATAGTACGAAGAAGTTAGATGGAGATCTGCAAAACCATTGAATATTTAAAATAAAAATTAGAAAAAAAAAAAAAGAGAGAAGAGATGGTTATTTTCTTTGTGGAATGATATCAAATAGATGTCGGGCGGGCTACTGCATACCTTCTTGAGTGAGATGGGGGTAATTACTAGTGTTGAGATTGATGGATCAGTCCTAATGGGGGTCGAGGTGAAGGAGGATGGAGGAACCATATAGGGTTGAGGCGAGGGAAAAGGAACAATGGGGTTGGTGAAGACAGAGCGGCTGAGTACGTCAATGCTGTAGGAACATGTGGGTGATGCGGGGGCAGACATTGCGGGCATGAAGCGTGGAGTATGAAAACAGAAGCACCGAATGGGAATGGGTTAACGTGGAGAGCACGGAGGAGATGAGAGCATTGAGCAAGCAGGGACTGAGGGGAGGAGGAGGATGAAGAGGAAGCGGGGCGTTGAGATGGAAGCATTGATAGTTGAGAGACTGATGAGTCATTTACATTGAGAGAGAGGGAAGATGAAGAGGAAGAGCCACTCAACCTATACTCCATTTTCTTAAACGTCTTTAGCTTCAAAGAATAAGTTTGCCAGAGTCAAGGGACACTTAAGATAATTTAAAATGGTCATGGTGAAAATCAATTGAATTCAATTGTTCAATTTCTCAATTGGATCCAGTTTGCTTCATATGATGTAAAGAAATTTGAGTTTGACCCTTTTCTTCATGTGAATTCAGTTGCAAATTGCAATAATCAGAATGGATCCAACACTTTCTTTCTTTTTTCTCCTTCAACGCCTAACAACCTAGTTACAACCTCTGGATGAGAACTTTTCAAAATTTCTTCAATGGAAAAGTCAAATACTACCTTCTTTGAAGAAAAGATCTTGTGACTGAGATAAGTAAACATGTCAATATCACAACTTTTCAATTGTCCTAGCTTTCGTTAAGTAGATTCATCAAGTATTATATTTAATTTGACTGTAGCATAATCGCTCCAGCTAAAAGAATTTTATATACATGCAAAATTTCACATCTAAAATCACTAGCAATGATCAAGAGACACACAACATCATATGGACAAAATCCGACCCATCCAATTAATTGAGCCTTTTCATTGAGATACACAAGTTTCATTCAACACTTGTTTCAACACCGTCCATATACAGTGGATCGGATTAATGACGAAAAACAATCAGTAATCTACAATTAATAAATTTACAAAGATCTCCTTCGAAAGGCAATCCTAAGCGCACAAGCCCTAGATCTGAAAAAATATAATACAAAATCTAGCAGATAAAACACAAAAGGCACAGATTTGAAAAGACTACAGTACCAATTTCATCCCCGATTGTCAAAAAGAAGTCAAATACCACGACCTTGGTGATATGGTAGCTGGATTCTCTCTGATTTCTGATTTTAGACCCTAAATCACACAAAAAACCTAAATCATTATTCACAAAAAAATCCTAAATCACAAGTCACGAAAGAAAAACCCTAAGGGCCTGTTTGGATAAATGATGAGTGGAGTAAAATGAAGTGGATTTCATATGTGAAGTGGAGTGAAGAGAAGTAGGTTGAAATTAAAGTAGAGTACTTCACTTCACTCCATTTGGATGTTTATTTTGAAGATAATGCTTGAAGTAGAATCCACTTTTACTCAAGGAAATAAAAGTATTTAGAGTTGACTACAACAATTTACACATTCAGCGACGCAATTTTTTGTCGCTAAAAGGATACAAAACGTCGGTAAAACCCTTTACCGACGCAATTTTTTTCGTCGGCTAGACGTTAGTAAAAAGTCGTGAACAAAACCTTTTACCGACAAAATATTTTTCCGTCGGCAAAAATCCAATTTTTACCGACGATAAGTTGACTTTTACCGACGTTTTTAAATCGTCGGTAAACATATTTTACTTTTTTAAAAATTTCATATAATGTTTACCGACGTTTTTTTGCGTCGGCAAAATAAAAAGGAAAAATAAATAAAAAATCAATTGACGTTTACCGACGTTTTTTTTCGTCGGGAAAATAAAAAGGAAAAATAAATAAAAAATCAATTGACTTTTACCGACGTTTTATTTTCATCGGTAAAAGAATAAAGAAAATAAAAAAAATAAAATGACTTTTACCGACGTTTTTAGTTTCGTCGGTAAAAATAAAAATTAAAAATAAAAAAAAGTAACTTTTACCGACGTTTTTTTTTTGTCGGTAAAAGTATTTTATTTTAATGTTAAACTTGTTTTTTCAATATATTTCCAATAAACCTGTTTATACACTTATATCAAAAAAAAATTTATTTACATACCTATATTCAATATAAAAAATTGCATGCAAACAAAAGTTGCTTAATAAGCAAACAACCATCGCCATTTTTCATCAAGTCATTCATCTCATTAATCAAATATTACAATCAATAATGATACAGTCTCATATAAATGTCCAATATACATATATAAATAAACAAAAAAGAATAAAACACCCACAAAAGTCTGCAACCGACCCCAAAGCGTCAATCAATCTGCAATGACAAAAAAAAAAAAAAAAAAACATTAGAATCTTTTCAATGAATTAAATTACAAATGAAAGATAAACATGTATATATATATAAATCATTTCCTAAGTTTTTCGCCGTCCTGTTTTCAAGCCTAAGTGTTGAGAATCGGGAGGTTTTTGTATCCAATTCGCTAACCGGAAGTCCGATTCACTAACCGTAAATTCCTACAAGTTACTTTGGCTTTGAACAAGGTACCCGTGCTGGTTTCTGGGCTATACGATGGCCGCTTCCCGTTTTCGACCTCTAATGGTCTATTTTCAAGATTAAGTGTTAAGAATCCAACGTTTTTAGGTCTAATTCGTTAACCAGGAGTCCGATTTGCGAGCCGTCAGTTCCTACAAGTCACTCTACCCACGAACGAGGTGCTTGTACCAGTTTCCAATTTTTCCGGGGGGCCGGTTCCTATTCCGGACCCCCGGCGGACTGTTTTCAAGCCTAAGTGTTGGAAAATCCGATGTTTTCGCTTCTAAATTTCTAACCAGGAGTCCTATTTGCGAACCGTCAGTTCCCACAAGTCACACTACCCTTGAGCGAGGTGCTCGTGCCAGTTTTTTATTTTTCCTGGGACCGGTTCTCGTTCTGGACCCCCGGTGGGGTGTTTTCGAGCCTAAGTGTTGAAAAATCCGATATTTTCGCTTCTAAATCTCTAACCGGGAGTCTTATTTGCAAGCCGTCAGTTCCTACAAGTCACTCCACCCACGAGCAAGGTGCTCATGTTGGTTTTCGATTTTTCCTAGGAACGTTTCCCGTTCTGGACCCCCGGAGGGCCGTTTTAGAGCCTAAGTGTTAGAAAATCCTATATTTTCGCTTCCAAATCTCTAACCGGGAGTCCAATTTGCAAACCGTCAGTTCCCACAAGTCACACTACCCTTTGCGAGGTGCTCATGTCGGTTTTCGATTTTTCCTGAGGTCGGTTCCCGTTCCGGACCCCCAGCAGGCTGTTTTCGAACCTAAGTATTGGAAAATCCTATGTTTTCGCTTCTAAATTACTAACCGGGAGTCATATTTGTAAATCGTCAGTTCCCACAAGTCACTCTACCCTTGAGCGAGGTGCTCGTGCCGGTTTTCGATTTTTCCTGGGGCCGTTTACCGTTCCAGACCCCCCGACGGGCCGTTTTTTAGCCTTAGTATTGGAAAATCCTATGTTTTCGCTTCTAAATCTCTAATCGGGAGTCCTATTTGCGAACCGTCAGTTCCCACAAATCACTCTACCCTCGAGCGAGGTGCTTCCAATTTTTCATGGGGCCGTTTCCCGTTCCGGACCCCCGACGGGCCGTTTTCGAGCCTAAATATTGGAAAATCTTATGTTTTCGCTTCTAAATCTCTAACCGGGAGTCCTATTTGCAAACCGTTAGTTCCCACAAGTCACTCTACCCTCGAGCGAGGTGCTCGTACTGGTTTCCGATTTTTCCGAGGGTCGTTTATTTATGGACCATATATATATATATATATATATAGAGAGAGAGAGAGAGAGAGAGAGAGAGAGAGAGAGCTTCAATGTTTTTTATTTAAGACACCATAAGATTTCTCTTGAAAGGAACGGTATGAAGCACCACATGCAATGCCTTGAAAACCTTTCTTTCTTTGCTTGGAGGTCGTGGAGCAAATTTAATTTCCAGCTTTCCATATAACCATGGATCACTCATTGAACCCAAAGAAAACACATACAGAAACCCATTTATCCATACCACATAAAACAATAAATTCAGAGACTGTTTCAATTGGTATTGGAGCTTTGATTCTATCAGTGGATGCCACGCATTTGAAGACAGAAAAAGGCAATGACAACCATGGATCTAGCTAATGTGAGTAGATGTATAGCATCAGAAATGTGGGGCCTAGGTCTTATAGAATATAATACCAGACGTTAGAGGTTAGAAGTTAGAGGGGTCTGGTATTTATGGTCTGGGTTGATGTGTAGCATCAGAGATGTAAGTAGATGTATTGCATCAGAAAAAACATAAGTTTGATGGTATTATGAAGAAGTTAGAGGGGCCTGGGTAGTCTGGGTTGATGTATAGCATCAGAAATTGGAAAAGGGGTTTTGGGTTTCGATTCCTTCGTTCATCACTGCCACAATTCAAAGCCCATTTTGAGTAGCCCGTGGAAACGCCGGACCATAGCAGAGCAACAATGCCAAACACACTCTAATGGTAAAATTGTATCAAAGAAAAAGAGGGAAGTGGGCAAAAGGCCCCAAAAAACAGAGAGAAAACTGCAAGGGGAGGCTTACAAAAAAACGCCAACCCCAATTGCCAAACAAAACCGAAGCAACCCAACACAACTCTGCACAACCACACCGGATTACAAAACTTACAAGCTCTCTAAAGCCACAACAGCAAAACACCAAACGGGACAGCCAACAAAGGAGAAACTAGAAACAAAAAAACAAAACATCCTGCACAAAACGAAAGAGCAGCAGAACTCCACCCCCCACACAGCAGGAAATAAAATATAAAAGAAAGATTTTTTTAACTAATTAATAAACATCAATAAAATCAATAGAAAACCAGCCCACTACATTAAATCGAAAGGGAAATGTACCTGAATGAACAACAGAGGTATCATGGTGATTGAAATTCTCCTCAATTTGATCATGTCCCAAATCATTATCACTTGAGATGATAGCAGTTTAAGTAAGATAAGGCAAGACGTGATGTCTCACCAAATCCCATTAACAATATGCAATCTACTTGAACTGCAAAAAGGAACAGGCTACTTAAATATGCAAAGAATAGTCAATTAACTAACCTTAATTATTACATTCAAACATAATCATTTTTCAAAACCTGTTCAGCTTCTAAAATCCCTGATGAAAGCAAGGGAATTATATAAAAGAGATATATATATATATATATATATATCAAACAGAAGCTTGTAAATGAGATCCTCTTAGGGGTCGTTTGGATGTGGAGAAAACTGTCACAGAAGGAGACGTTTTTTTTTTTTTTTTTTTTTCATTTCTCTTCATCCAAACAGACCCAAGTCAAGAAAATGGAGATTTCTACACCTGTTTCCACATATACAAAACAACCGCTTACTATAACAAAGTGAACTAGGTCTTCTCTTTCTTTTAAAGTCACTAACAATCTTGAAACTAATCAAGACCCATATCATAAAGTATCCCTATGTTATAATCAAAACCCATATCATAAAATTTCAGATCTTCAAATCCGGAATTGAACTCAGACGCCAAAAATACATCAGAAACAAATAAACTATATGTAAATCTAAACATGCCCATAATACCCAAATCAACAATGAACTTCCCGAAGAATAAATCTCATGGATATTTAGATTTGATGGAGCAGAGCAACAAAATCAATAAATCGATGAAAACCCACATGCAAGACAACAACTTTCTCTCAGAAAATAAAATGATAGAGAAAGACAAGAAAGGAAAATGCAAGAAAGATACCACCATTTACTCCTTCAAAACAAGGAAATGAACAGAAACTCATTAGGTTGCAAATAAAATGGAGGTTGTTGTCTGTCTTTCGGCCTTCATTTGCCGTTGTGTTTTTTTTTTTTTTTTTTGAAGAAGAAGGCACCCTGTTCAATTCATCCAATTGCAATAAGAAACTCATCGGCGCGCGCTTCTTCAACAAAGGACTCCAAGCCAGCAATCCCAATATCACGATCAGTGTCAATTCTGCCCGTGACACAGATGGACATGGGACACACACATCATCAACCGCAGCAGGGGGTATGCTGAAGGCGCATCCTACTTTGGATATGCCCCAGGAACTGCCAGAGGGATGGCACCACGGGCACATGTAGCTATGTACAAGGTCTGTGGGATGAAGGGAGCTCCATGGCGGACATTCTCGCCGGAATAGACCAAGCAATCGCCGACGGTGTTGACGTCATATCCATATCATTAGGCAAGGATGGGGTTCCCCTATACAGTGATCCAGTTGCCATAGCCTCCTATGCGGCGATGGAGAAGGGAATCTTCATGGCTTCATCGACAGGGAACGAGGGGCCATTTTTGGGGACCTTACAAAATCGAAGAGGCCAATCGATTGAGAAAGAAAGAAAATGGCGGGGAAGGGAGGGAAAGAAAGAAAATAGAGAGAGCAGAGAGAGAGAGAATAGAGAGATCGAGCAAGAGAGACAGAGAGAGCAGAGAGAGGGAGCAGAGAGATCGAGTGAGCAAGAGAGACAGAGAGAGTGCAGGGGAGACAGGAGAAAAGAGGGCTTTTGGTGGCGGGAGTGGGAAAATTTCAGTGGGAAAAAACAAAGGGATATATCGACGTTTTAAATTAAACGTCGGTAATAAATTCTCCGGCGTTAAGTTTCGTTGGTAAAAAAACAATCCGTCAGTAAAGGTCTGATTTTAATTTTTTCTAAAATTAAAATTAAACTTTAGCGGCGTTTTACAAAAAACGTCGCTCAAAGTTCATTTTGCCCTGATATTAGTCTCTGATATTTATTTTCCCTAAAAATGAAGTTAATAATGAAATTGAACTTTGCCGACGGTTTTCAAGGAAACGTTGCTAAAAAGTCAATTTTACTGACGTTTTTGTAATTCATCAGTATTTTTATATGGAAATCAATTTTTTGGGACTGCGGAAGTGATAAATCAATTGAAGAATTAAAAAAGGAAAATCAAGGCATTGAAGCTCTGCATGTGGTTCACACTGCCTAGTTTGAAGATTCATTCAAGCCAAACAAATAAGATAAAAAAAATGCAAAAGATAATCCAGCCATATGCAAGAACATTCAAGGGTATGGAAAATTTCAAACATTGCACACAGAAGTGAGGCCCATCATGTGTTTCCAATTGATATACTAACAATCTGAATTTCAGATTTTGAAATTATTTAAGCCAAGATATAATTTGAGGAATTCTTAAGAGAGGAAGTGGGCCTAGATTTTGGATAGATTAAAGCAAATTGTCAGAGTCCTAAATACGGAGGGTAGTAACTCAGAAGTTGCAAGATAAATTCAAATCCAAAGAGTCCAGGTTTCCTTAAGAACTCTACTAGTTGGATTTCAGACAATATTTAAGAAATTTTTTGCAAGCCAAGAAGTTATCCAAAGGAGATATCACACGTCCAACACTTTGCCTTTCCAACTTATTCCATTTCCAAGTTGGACGTCCAAGCCATGATTGAAGATAAATTTAAAGATTCAAATTTTGAATCTTGAATCAAGAAAGAAAAGCAACACAGAGAAAAAAAAATCCAAAAGAGAGGCTTTACATGTCCCAAAGCCATGAAGGGTTCAAGATGATATACTCCAAGTGGGGTCCAAAATGCATTCAAATTAGAATTGCATTTTTGCAAATCTGATTTTTAGATTTGAAATTTATTTGGAAGAAAACTCGGCCCAAGAGAGGAAGTTACATGTGATAAAAAAAAATCTTTATTTTCACTAAGATTGTGGGCCAACCCCTAGAACTCTCTCAAAACCCTTTAATCCTAATTCAACTTGGAGCCACATTACTAATCCTTACCCAAATCAAAACCTAGCAAGCCAAGTAATCAAAAATACATAAGGAGCCAAAAAAGGGGCTGCACGTGAATCTATCTTCTCCCATTCCTCTTTGACGACCAGCAACATCTTCCCCTTTTCATATAATTTTTTTCTTCATCTCTTCCATACTTTCATCAATATTTTCATTCAATGCCTTCCTAAGGCACACCACACCTGTATTTTTACGCCGCTGGCACCACTGCGCCTTGCTACCAACATTCCACCATTAGACTAGTCCATTCATCATTCTTCCCTAGTTTCAATTTGTAATTCGTCGGTATAATCTCTTATTTTTACTTTTCCTAAAAAAAAGTTAAAACTAAAAAACCATTAGACTAGCCATTGAACTTTTGCCCGACGTTTTATTAGAAAATGTCACTAAAAGCCAGCATCGTACCGACGTTTTTTTCATAAGCATGGCTAAAAAGTAGAATTTTAACCGACGTTTCATGCAACCGTCGGTAATAAGCTTCAATTTTTAATTTTCCTAAAATTAGTTAATTCTAAATTTAGATTTGCCAACGTTTTATGGTAAAACGTCGTTAAAAACCATAATTTACCGCGTTTTTACACGAAGCGTCGCTGAACAGTGGGATTTTACCAACTTTACGAAACGTCGGTAATAATCTTCGATTTTTA